>UYYA01004679.1:0-58922 GCA_900624975.1 Angiostrongylus costaricensis
ACTCCTTGTACATCCCAACCCAACATCTAGAAACACTTCCCAGCCACACTGAGGTAGTAAACCGTTGGTAGAAATCGCTAACTACCCTGAATAAATAATGAGACAAGAACTTCGCAAGTGTATATAAAACACATATATGAATATGAATATGTATATTGGAAATGAAATATATATGTATATGAAACACATTTATACATGCATATGTATATGAAACGCAGAATCATTGATCATTGCCTAAGCTAATAATAATCTGTTTAGGAATCACAGCTGCTTGAATTGAAGCATCTTCACTATCGTCTACAAAACAAACGCCTGTATTTCGAACGCTTTGCACAAGTGATGTACAATTGCTCAATCGAGAACATTATTCACTTCAACTGAACCGTTGCAACTACTAAGTGGAATGGAATTTGTTTACTAACTCTAAACGTGAATCGCTAATTTTTGGATTAAATCGTTTTCGAATCTTAGAAAAAGTTTCTCTATTCCCATTTGTTTCACTGCGTATTTTAATTGCGCAAATCACTGAATACACTAGGTGACGTTAAGAAACTGCACGATCGATTCCAACGATAGTAATTGCTAACAGAACAACCATTACCTGCTAAGATATATTCTTTCCCAGTATGTATATTGAAACATTTTGTCTGATCAGACGGCGTGAAAAAGACGGGAGCAAGCGGTTTGAATGTGTACGGACTCTAAACAGGTGTTCGATGGCTAAAGTGCCACTGAAATTTTTCTATGAAACGAAATCTTCTATTACCTTAAAATAATGGAGGTGGTCGACGGTGTACATGACATCGTAAAATCCATTGTCGTTTTCGTACGGATTGTGAAATGCGATCACATTCAAACGAGTTACTGAAAGGACTAGAAAACATAGAAGAAAACCTTTGATGGAAAGATGTCTGTAGGTTGTCAATCGTTCATAAGGTCAAAAAACACTGCATAAGTTTGCCCGCAAAATTTCACAAACACTTAGGATTCAACGGCAACTGTTCAGTGTTTCATTTTTCAGAAGACACTAAGTGGACTTCTATTAATCGTAAATGACAATTTCTAACCAAATTTTTAGCCGCAGTAGTACACTTTTTAACATGAGTCAAGTGGGTTATGGTCAATTTTTTTCGCTAAGAGCTAGAATTTAAAGAGGAGTTTGATAACCCACTCCAATCGGCAGCGCAGATCGCTTCGTGTGCCGGTAGAAAGGTGCAGTTGCAACTGTCTGTCGCCATTGCAGTCGTGATATAAGCAAGAAGACATACGATCCTCATCATGTTTATCTGAAATGGTTTTTTGTTAGTTAGAAATGAAGGCCTGTGCAAAGAGTACTGAGAGGTGGAGTATTGCTTGTTAACCTGGTGCGCATCTTTTATACACATTTACGGTTATAGCGTTGTTGAAAAACAACGGCTAATCCTATCACACAATGCACACTAATCAGCCATACCATGTCGAAAATATTATTGTAAAAATATCACACCATGCCTTTCTAAACCGATTGTTAATCAGCCTCTGTGATGATCAGTGTAACAGGACATTGGTAAGTTAATGTACTTGAATTGCTCCGGCTCTGCAAAAGGCGAGAGCACCGAGGCGCTGATCGGCTTAAGTTTTATCAACCATGTGTTAGCCTATTGATAAATAAATTTTTTGAATACCACTACAGTTTTATGAGTTACTTTATTCAACTTAGTAATTTCCGTAGAGATCCTGAGCAAGAGAAATCGAATGAAACCACTTCTCGAAAATGTCGAATTTCCATCAACAGCAACTTTAGCAAGCCTATCCCTGAAATGGAAATTCGTAAGAGTGGAAGCAGTCTGTTAAGGTAATTAAGATAAGAGAAGCGATAAATCTCAAGAGACCACAAGAAATTACGAAAAATGCATGGTGAGTAACTTTTCAACCTTAACGAATCAATGTAAACTTCAAGCCGTACACGTAGGTGCCAAAGTGCTTCCACTTCAGTTATTACGATATGTAGAAGAGACATTGACCGATACGAGTCGTAGCGATTTCTACCAACGGTTTACTACCTCAGTGTGGCTGGGAAGTGTTTCTAGATGTTGGGTTGGGATGTACAAGGAGTGGGATTCATTCTCCTAGCAGGATCTCTCAAGCTGGGAAGGAGTACTGCGTTTCCATCAAGAAGAACAGCTAAGAGTAAACCAACACTAGGATCCACCTCTATTGTGGTATTAAACTAGTTGCGTGGTAGTCAATCTCACTCTGATCCACAAGGGAGACGAGTGCCTGTGGTGGTGACAACCTGGGATAGACTTTGGCTAGTCTGAGCACAGTCCCTCAGAGAGTCGGCTAAACCAGCAAAACTTCGAAACAATGGATATCATGCTGGTGCCCACACAACCAGTGAAGGCGGGCTATCTAAGTATCCGAGTAAGTTAGGGATTCAGCGGATTTCGCCTTCTTCAGAGTCTGAAGAGTTCAAGATAACTGGGATTTTTTCAACAACATACTTACATAATCTCAACAAAGAGCCCTGAAGCCCAAATTTCGTTCGCATCGGAAACAAAACTTTCCCAAAAATTTTTACGTGAGCACAACAATTCGTACCGCTAGGCCAAATAATGCATTTTTCTTTTCGTATAAACGATAACACAAACGGTTACTAATTAGTTGGCATCTTAGAGTGTTCGCTAATAATTCAATCCCCACTACCGATTTCTCTAGACCAGTTCGTTTCAAGTAACCTATTTAGTTGCACTAATTTCAATGAAGATGAAGGACGGAATAAATCCAACCTTATCCTGGATATACCTATCCTTTGGTGGCCTGGGTTTTTCCTAGACTTATCCTAAACTATTGCAGTTTTATAATCAGTGAAAATGGCTATTAGCATTGTCAAGTTCACTTTCTTCTGCTCTCTTCCTGTGCACACACAGCTGGCATTGTGCAACCTCTACTGTGCTTAGCAAAGAAGCAAAAGAAACCAACGAATAATATGATCAACTAGCTGTTTTTCAGCCATACTGCTGTTTAAAAGCACTGTGCTTAAAACTGTATGATAATTTAAAAAAAGCAACTCTAAAAAGGTGAGGTTTTATGAAACGCTAGATGCGCTGTCAAGCCATATTTCTTGTTCAGGTCTTCAACTGTCTTACATTTTATGAACAGAAGGCACGAAATGTAACATTAAAATAATAAAATTACAATAATCGATGCATGATTTAATGGTAATACAATTGAAGGAAAGATTGGAAGTGACAACACATTACGTGCTACCTATTGCACTCAAGTGACAGACCATGGCCATGGTGGAGTTCAGGAATGGCACACAATCTCAAACGAACTTCTGACCTCTCTGCAGACATACAAGTGTTAATTTTTTTGCACAAGCATAATAAAATAAACAGCACTAATGTTGTTTTTATCGTTACAAACCAAAATGCTATCACATTGAGTGGATGAGCACTTCTGAAAAATGTTCTCATGAAATCGCTTAACACAATAATATATATGTGTAATACAACCACAGGAATGCAAAGACATGAGCAAAACCTGGCTGATTTCTTACAGCACCGATAGAGTAGAAAAACTGGCTAAGAGAAACGCAATGCATGCGGTTCGGTGGTGCGCCGCGTAATACGTAAGCCCTGGAAAAGGTAGCCGTCAGTTCGTATCGTGCTTGGGCTCCGAGTTTTGCAAGTAGCTCAGCACTGTTTTGAGGATAATATCTATTCCATCCATAAATAAACGTTAAAAATATATAGTGCTCTCTGGCGATTAAAAGAAAATGATGTACAGTTGCCTTTAAAGAAATGCGAACTGAAATGGTTACATGATTGCTTCCAGTTAGTTGTACGGTCTCAGTATGTTAACCTCGACTTTGACTGCCTAGCTCTCTCAGAAAAACAGAATTTTAAAGAGTAACTAGTTTTTTCGGTGTTGTGTAATGCATACTGATAAAACCCGCCTGTAATCAAAGACTTAAATGGAAGAAGTGTGCATTAGTATTCATATAGGATAATTTTATTTTTATTTCATTCTATTTTATTTTATCCGTCTTAGCGTCTACTACGCGGATCCCAGCATTTCTCGCATTCGATTCGTTTCGTCACATCCATTATCCACGAATATCTTTCAAGTTCACGTATAGCTTCGGTTGGTGCTTGAGGATTTTCATTTCACCTTGAATGTTGTAGAATGCAGGTCGAGTAGTTATTCCTGGGGTCCTGAGATGTCCGGGCTGGTGTGTTCCCAATTGGATTACAGAGAGTGATTTTTTTCAGACAAGCCCGGTGCCAATTCGCGAACCCCGGAGGAATGAGAGGGTTGGCTAGCCCAGAGCGGAATCGAACTAGCATCTATGCTCATGATGAAGGACATCACTAGCACATTGCTATCCGCCCCTATTAGGATAATTATTAGCTCTTAAGACATTTAGCATAAAAAATTGTTCTTTATGGTCAATATGTTCTATATTACTTCCAAGATGCTCATTGAATGTAAATAGATTATGTACCCCGATTCTACACCGAAAACATACGTCGCAAAAGTAACGGTGCAAAAGTTGAACGAATAACACTAAGCTACCTCGTCCAGCGTTCTTGTTTGGCTAGTTAAAGATTTCTTGTCGTTCGCTCCTTCAAAACAGCTACTAAAAGCCCAATAATTTGTTGGTTGCCATAAAAGTGGTTAAAAATTGGCTTTTGTTCTGAATTATTGGGATAGTGGTACTAAAACAACGCGGGTGCTTACTCTGGCGTGTAAGATATCTACGTATGCTGCTTCAAACATGGTGTTAGAAAAACTTGCGCTTCATGAGTATCGAATGGACTTTTGTTTCATAGAACTGTGCGAATTTGAATACTGCGTGTTAGTCATTTTCAGTGATCAACCGGCAGCGTTAACAAGAGCTTAAAAAGGTATTACTATTACTGGAATATTACTACTAGAATTATTCCTGTTGTTCCATTGAAAAACAATGTATGACCCTCTTGCGGTCTTTTTCAGATAAGTACCTAAGGAGAAAAATCTCAATGGACAGCAACGAATTCTTGCAGAAATTATGCGGTGAACAACTTTTTAACCTTAATGAAGCATTGTAAAGTTCAAGCCGTGCACACAGGTGCCACACTGTAGGGCTCAGATTTCAGTTTAATTATTAGAAATATGTCAAACCTATGTCATAGTGCAGAATATGTAGAGGAAACATTGCCACTTATGAGTGATGAACCCGCAACGTTTTGCTAGTCACAACATCCAACACAGCTCTAAATTTCCGCCAATTTTCACTATGGGTTTTGATTAATTTGAAGCGAGCCTCGAATATATGTAGGATACGCCAGTTTTGACCAAGTCGTTCAACAGTTGGAATTTATCATCACGGTGGAGAGGAGATATATATATATACTTAGTGGATATATTAACTATATACTTAGTGGAGACCTCATAGAAAGCGGCTCTGAAGAAGGCGAAATCCGCCGAAACGTCAGCTTAATCGTGAACAAAGAATAGTAACACCTCGCGTTTGCTCAACAAAAATACAAAGAATATCATCACGGTCTTCAAATCGAAAAATTCTTGTGGTCTTCAGTAAATCATCGTATTCCATACATATCTGAATAATTATGTAACATGAACGCGAGCAGTAATAAGCATTCAAAGACTACAATTATGATGATGCTGAGATATTCGCAAAACACCGGACCGCAGGTGTCTGCAGTTGGAAACAAACGCGCTATTGTCCTTTCCGAGGAGTAACACGTTCACCACCACACCATGCGGATCTTTCGTTTCGCCTGTCTCTCAGCTAGTTCTATCAATCTTCGCCACAGCAATCACCCGTCAGCGGGATTGACCTATGGAGCCCAAGTCGGCAACGAGTCCAGTTAAGTTGAGATAGGATAGAACTAACTGAGAGACAGACGCCTCAGTTCCTCAAGCAAGAAAATCGGATCGCATTTCTTTTACTACTAAAGAGTTGTTCGAAAGAAGAAGAAAATCGAAGCTTGATCCTACTGCAACACGTTTAACATGGCTAGTAATAAATTCTAGCTGCAGAAGAAATTTGCAGGAAGGCCTACATTGGTACAGGAAGAAGAAACTACTGGAAGCAGCATAGAGAAGTAGTTTGAAAAAATGTCGTTAGGATTGGTGTGACTACAGCTTCCGCAGTCAGTCCTGATGAAAGAAGATGGGATCAATTTCAACTTATTATTTACTGCCTACTCTTCTTTAATGGCAGGGTATATTGCGAAATATAACTTCAATGATGCTGAGATATTTGCAAAACTCTGTCCGCAGGTGTATGCCATGGGGAACGAACGCACTATTGTTCTTTCCGGGGAGTAGTGCGTTCACCACCACACTATGCCGATCTTTCGTTTCGCCTGTCTCTCAGCTAGTTCTATTGATCAGGGCCATCAGCAATCACCCGTCAATGGGACTGATCTAGAGAGCCCAAATTGGCAACGAACTTAGTTAAACTGAGGCTGAAGTCGAAATCACAATCTTGAGCTTAAGATTCCAAGATTACGTATAAATATTGTAAGTATTAGTTTATTTTGTAATTTTCCTTGAAAATACATATTTTTACAGCTGTTTATTGCTTAAATTACTGCCGTGCACCCTCATGTAGCACAGGATTTGCTTAATCTCTTCCATTCCTGCTCAGTCATCAAATCTGTAGTGATTTCAGCACGGTTGAAGTGGTTTTCTCATGATCAAAGCTTCGCACCTTTCGCTTCATAAATAAGAAAGAGCAATTCATTATTAAAAAAGATATCTAGGCTCTTCGCTCTCTGGGACAACCAAGCCTCTCATCTCTTCGCGGTCGGGAAATTGGTACCGGACTTGTCTGGGGAAAGTTCACTCCCCGTAATCCAATTGGGAACGCTCCTCCCTGGCTATCTTATGACTCCAGAGAGAATTGACTCAACTTGCATTTAACGACATTGAAGACGAAATGAAAATCCTCAAGCAGCAATCGAAGCCACACGTTATAGTTGGAAGACCTTCGTGGGGCAATGGATGCGAGGAAAGGAATGAATGTGAAAAGTGCTGAGATCAGCACAGTACAGGTGAGGACGGGTCGTATAAAATAGAAGGGTCTGTGGTTTTTATGAAAGATATTACCATTTGAATTTTTAGGGATGCATTAACTTATAAGTTCCAGCTTGTGGCAATATCATAGAGGCGACTTTCTTTCTCGCCAGTCAAAAACAAAATATTTACGTTTCGAAAGTCTCTGAAGGATCTGTGTTTCCTATAGCACTTGCTTGAATACTTGGATAGCCCGCCTTCACTGGTTGTGCGGGAGCCAGTATAATTTGCATTCTCCGAAGATTTGCTGGTTCAGCCACTGTCGTTCCTTGGAGACCCGAGGACACCCTGGCCAATGTCTGCCCAATGTTGTCACCACCTCGGGCAGTCGCCGTCATTGTGAATTAAAGGTAGATCTACCGCCAAAAAAAACCAGAACCCGATGAGCAGCATTAGCAAAGGTACTTCTATCAGTCAAACATTGTTATGTTTTTAATTTGATGAGCTTACAGGAGGTCGGTGTAATTTTGTTGCTGATATGACCATCCGTTGGCAACCGCGCTGCATTAAAGAGCTGGTGAGCACGCCTCATTCGTGCGGTGTTCACTGAAGATGACCCGCCTCGGTATGACTACGAAGATTAACATCGAGAAGACGAACAACGGTGGACCACCGACACGAATCATCGGCTGCGATGAAGGCGAAGACGTCGAAACGTAAGCCGAAATAAATATCCTCATCAATTCCCAAGACCGACTTTCTGTTAACCTCGGTATTAATTGATAATTCAATGTTTTTCTTCAATAAGCAGACACGAGGTTGTTAATATAGAATTTATTAGAATACAATAACTGGCGTTTCGGCGGTTTTGCCTTTTTCAGAGCCGTTTATTTGTTATAAGTATTTAAATTAGTTGATGGATAGCCGCCGAACAGAGTAATACATACATGGGCGATAACTCTTATAACGGCGTTATAACCATGCGATAACTCTATTGTATCCTAATAAATCCTATAATAACAACCTCGCGTTTGCTTATTAAAGAAAAAAATCGAATATTCTTATCCTTAAGTGATTGTTCGCTTAGTTGCCATAGCGTTTGATCGTTGTGGTTAGCGACCATTTGTCGAGTTTGAATTTTGTAAACTGGGATATTTCAGATAACTGAACCGAGAATGGCCGAACTCAGCTCGGCTAACACTTCATCACGCTTGTCCGCTCGAAAAAAGCTAGTTTTCAGAAGACTGGGAAAATTACGAGTTGCGAAAAGAGCAAGAATTGCTAAGGTACTTTTTGTCTCACTAACTTGTTTCTTAGTGAGTTAGCATATTTTGCTAAATTTCATCTCGATCATTAGTATATAGGTTCTCCGTTTTGCGTCAAATGCCGCCGGTTCGGGGATACCCGTCCGTTAGTGAGTTTGCACATTTTTACAAAGCAGATGTAGTTATTTATTCAGTGCCATAGATAAGAAGAAAGACAAACTCTTTTGCACTCTAAAATAATGGTCTTAGTTATTCTATGAACTTCCTAGTTAATTTTCTAAATAATTTCAGGGTCTTGCTCACATATTTGAATTTCGCACCAGTTTGGTTCACCAAAAATTATTGATTGGTCTGGTGGTCCGTAAGAGGTATTATAACTGAAAAGTTGTTTAACTATGCTAACTAAAGTTGGAACTATGTACACATTTTATTATTTTAGTATTTACTCATTCCACGCCAGAAATGAAGGCGAAATTTTTGCCGCATAAGCATATACTACAGCTTCTTTTCTCAATTTGTTAGAGGGGCAATTACTTTGTTGCTTTTTACACCTAGACGGTATGCAAATTGTCAGTGATCAATACCGTTACACTTTTACAAATAAAGCTAAATCCGAAAGAAACGAAACAAACAAACGCATAGCGATTATGAGTGTACTTCCGCTTGGTAGCCTTTATTTTGCAACTTCCAGAGATCCAAGAAGAATTGAATGTTTTCCATGTCCTTGATTTTCTTTTAGCAAGATCCTGTGCTGCTTTAAATATACGCGATTGAAAGACATTCAAAATCATATCCGTTTCCCACAGCATAGAATGGCAACGTCATTCTTCTCGCAGTCGTGAATTTTAGTCCTGAAATGGCACCGAAGTCAAAGTTGTCATCGAAGAGGAGAACTTCGTCGTGCGATTCAACAACGGGAGGGACAATAGACTTTCATGCTGTCCTGCACTTTTGATATTGATAGAAGAGTGGCAGCATTAAATTAAACGGCAACAGGAAATACCTTGACAAAAACCGCAATTCTTCCACTGCCTTGACGCGCTTTAAAGAGAGCATGGAATTTCGATAACACACCTCGAGTTAGAAGTGGTTGACGTTCTGTTTCCGTCCCGTCTTTTCTGCCGATAGAATGAGATTCCTTAAAAAATAAAATACCATGGAACATCTAAAGAAGACAGCAGTTTTCAAAACCACGGAACAAATGGAAGCTAATGTGAGCATGAACGATCACTACCACATTTCACCTGGAACATTTAAACACACTAAACTTTTTGAATAAAAGTTTAAAAAGACATGAGAAAAAAAAGAATTAACCAGAGGTGCTCCTAAGTCATGCATAAAATATGCAGGCAGTCCGAAATTGGAACATCGCAGATGGTACTCGTACACTTGCCACTCATGTTTCGGCTTTTCGGAGAATCATGACTTTATGAACACCTTTATTTTCTTTAGCAAATAGTTGATTTCTCTTCATTATGTACACATAGAGTGTATACAAATAACCTTTATCAGCCTTGCAATTCGTAGAAGATTAACAGAAATGAACAGAACTTTTAGCCAACTTTTCAAAGGAACTCAATCGACAGCTTAGTGGAATTTGAATGCAACAAGGCGTTTGGGCAAGTATACTGTGAAGTAAAATTTCTTATCGTAATCTCTTTAAGAAACACGGAATAGAAATTGGTTGGTGTATGCATTTTTGCACCTGAATGGTTTCTTTGACAGTTTTTGTTCTCACTAGTCAAAACTCTTTGAAGTTCTCACTTGTGGGTAAGGTCATGTCGGCGTACGTCGGCGTTCACTCAGTATCCACCCCGGTGTCCACCCTCGTCGAAACGATTACTCATTCTATCGTGCTATTGGTCTACGGCAAAAGTTAAATTGCATTAAGTCTATTCATATTCTCTTCGTTATAATAGCTTAGAAATGTTATTAGGTTGTTGACGCTTTAACACTTACACGTTCACGCTTAGTCGACCATGAGTAACAACAGCTCTACGTCAAGTGTCATTTAATTATTTATGTTTTTATTTGACATGACACTTTTCTAAACGTACTGTACTGCACGAGTGGCAGTTCTTCTTGCACTCCATTCACTTTCACGCATCCATCATCCATAAAGCTCTTTGAAGTTTTCACTTGTGGATAAGGTGTTGCTTAAGGATTCTTGACTTCTTTATGAAAATAGTCAAATGCTGCTCGAGTCGATTCGGGATAACCCGCTAGAGCGACATGGATTTAAAGGGCTGAGTTAAGTTTAGGTATGTCTGGTATCATTTTACCACCCACAGAAAGATTAGAAGCTTGATGGACCTGAGAGGTGTCGAAAAAGCACCATGGTAGTGACGAACTCGAAATATTAGCCACTGTCGAATAAACGGTGTGCCAACAACGTTGTTGCAACACATTATGAAGATACTGAGTTATTCATCGGCAGTGAGTTAGTTTCTCATCAAGTGAACTCTTCATAACGAATGATTTTTGTCCAACCTATTTCTATCATTGGTGAAGCATTTCGATATTTGTCGGCAGAGGAAAACACTTTAGAGAAGGAGTCAGTGTTTAAGCCTGACGTCAAGAATTCCCATACCGTCGTTGAACCAAGTGATTAGTCACGTTTATTATTCACTATAATTAAGTACTAACAAAGGCATATAATAGTGAAAAGCTTGAGAGATATTGCTTTGGTCATTCTTAATATCTAAGGGACACACCATGCTTTCTATTCAATTCGTCCGATCGCAGAGGTGATTCAATGCATATTTGGGCTGCGAAGTGAATTACGGAAAAGAAAGGTGTCAAATCAGTTTTCTTACCTACGCAGACAATAGTGACATATAATTTGCCAATCTTAGAATTTTATTGCGATAGGTTTGCTGAATGCCCACAGTCGAATCGGAAACGGTGCGGAAATTGCCACCAAAAAGACTAAAATGTGATGAAAAGGACACGTTGTGAGATTCACCATACACGTAGTTGTTTCGAAAACGAAAGATATAAAGACCGAAACATGAAGTATCGCGGAGATCAGGATTCTAATCTGCAACCAATTAGCACCATAGAAAAAGGATAAAGTTCTCGGCGTTGATCAATCCCTGAGGGATGCGCCATGCATTCGACTTCATTAAGTATCGTTGGAGGTGATTGAATGCATATCTGGCCTTTACAATGCCTCGCGGAGGCCAACCGATCTATGGAGCCAGTGCTGTTATCCTTCCAGAGAAGTCTGGTACCAATTTGTCGATCCCGGATGGATGGAAGGCTTGGTGGGCCATGGAGCGCGAGAATCGATTCCACGTGTGTGTCGCAGTGGCTCCTTCAACCACTGCGCCACACGAGCCCGTGCGCCATTGCTACTGATATAGATATGTTAAGAGCAATTTCACTCATTTGGTATACTTAGTGTTCTCTGGTCTTCTTGGGTATGCTATAGTATGTTGGGAGTGAGTTGTTTTGTTAACGGTGTACATGGAAGGTAGCAAAACTCAGTGAGCAACATTACCATTAGAAAAGCATTAGAAAATGCTCAGTAAGCATTAGAAAATTGCCTACAAAACTGGTCCATGACGCAATAGTTGCACAATTCATCTGCGGTTTGATGAACTCACTAATAAATAGTGCCTGTCAAAAGTTTCGTATTCAGTAGTAGATTTTCACAAAAGATCTAGTCATCACATATTAGTATGAATTCAATCGAATAAACACCGTAGCATTAGCTACATGTGCAGTTCGAGGGCACTGAAGACGTCCTCCGTAACATTCAGCACGGAAAAAATTAGAGTAAAATAGGATTAAAGCTTGCCTGAAGCGGTGTTTGTTTCCTATTCCCTGACTACTAACGTTATTTTGTATTTTCTGAACTACATTTTGTAAACGGTAATCTTTGGATATCACTGTTTATGTCAAATCATATTACCTTTGCCTTGAAATCATTAGTTATCACGGCAAATCGTCCTCAACACCCCGCCGACGATGGAAAATCCAAAAATGAACATCGCATTGATCTCGTATTAAAATTCATTCATTAATATGTCCACAATAAAACATCTGATTGCTTTTCGTTGTGCCTCTTTAGTACCTTACTTATCCTTAATACCTTTGATAGTATTAATATAGATAGTTGACACTTTTCTGGAAAACAAGCAAAATCCTTGCAAGAAGACTGTCATTAACTAGAATTTACCACATTCTACATTAAAATGTGTTTTGCATCCTAAAGTACTTTTATGAGCCTAAAGGAAGTCAACACCCGGAAGCTCAGAGAAGAAATGATGTTTGAAAGGACATAGCGTTCCCTCAATGTGCGTATCGGCAATTAATTTGTATTGCAACTCTGAAGTAGAAAGAATTATTCAATCAATGCCGAGGTTAATAGAAAGTCGGACTTGGGAGTTATTGCAACTCTATTTTACTTCCGTTTTACCTGTTGGTTTTACGATAATTACAAAATAAGCCATTATCACTATCACTTATCTGTTGACAAATGATAAACTAAGAAGTTTCTTAATCATAATGCGATAAATCATCTTCCGACGAAAAAAACACAGGTGCCTATGATTACATCTTGGTGAAAGCCCAAACATATCTTTCAAGGGAAGGAGGGATAGTGAATTACGGAAAAGAAAGCTGTCAAATCAGTTTTCTTACCGACGCAGACAATAGTGAGACATAATTTGTCAATCTTAGAGTTTTGTTGCGATAGGTTTGCTGGATGCCCACAGGAAAGATTGCGCTATTAACCTCAAAGTTATTCGCTAAGATAGTCCATTCAAGTATTCATGTAAGTTGTGACATTTCACAGCGAAATCTTGTTTCCTGACGGCTGACTGTAATCCGAACAGGAAATAATCTTTAAAACATACTTCACCCGTAGGCGAAAATGATCCTACCACCTTTTTATCAACTTGCATCTACCACTCTATTATTTCCCAGATTCTCTGATATCATCTATTTGTTGTCACTTAGAATTCAACGACCGTGCTTTAAAAGCAACACTACGGGCGACAATTATATTTATTTTCGGCTAACGTTTCGACGTCTTCGTCTTCCTCAGAGCCGATGATCCGAGTCGATGGTCCACGCTTGTTATTGGTCTCGATGTGGCAGCTTCGCCTTCGTGTCGAGTCAGGTCTTCCTCAGCGCGCTATCTCGTCGAATGAGTCATACTCACTCGGCTACCCCTTTAAGCAGGTTACTGATGATGGATAGCTGTGATTGTTCGGTGATAGTGTGATAGTAACTTGGAACAAATGGAAGCTAATGTGAGCATGAATGATCACTACCACATTTCACCTGGAACATCACGCGTGACCTGATGCCATACCTGAGGCTAATCCAATAACCTGACACAGACACATTTATCGCCTATGTATTACTCTGTGCAGCAGCTGTCTTTGTCTTCTCTGTGAAACTCATGAAAATATCCTATCTGACTGGTGCTCGGATAGCTGGCTCAGCTCTCAATTAAAATCTGTAGAACAAGAATTTTTTTCGTTCTTTCCGCTTAGCGGTCACTTCTATTTCACTTTATCAACTATGAGCTGGTAGCCGCTTTAGTTAAAAAGAAAACAACAACCTTTTGACTGACTATGGATGTTGTTAGGCTGAAAGAAGAGAAGAGAGCTCCTCTGTCCAAGGGTGATGAAGGGTGGTAAGTCAAACAAGTCTTTTGTGGTCTTCTTTTCCAAGGAATTTTTAGCCAAATAAGGTTATAAAAAGCGAACACGTCGGTAAAACAGTCCAATTCAAAAATCCAAGTAATCAGAGGTGAAATCACAATGTGTCATTACTTTTGCTTATTACTTTTTATGGCAGAGTATTATGTGAAACAATGATGCTGAGATATTTGCAAAACTCAGACCCCTGGTCAGATTCAAACCCGCGACCACATTTTCAGGAGGCTCTCGGGGACCCACTGCACCATCCAAACCCTTATCTTGCCTTTCTCTCAACAAGTAGGCAATAAACAAGAAGTGTTGTATTGTGTTTTTTGCTGTAGTCTCATCTTAATTGAGTTCAATGCTGATTTGTCCTCACCAGATCATTTCCGTTGACGGGTGATTGTTGATGGCATCGTCGGAGTGAAAAACTGGCTGAGAGAAAAAAAGTAAAGGTCTCAGTTGTGTAATGGGTAATACGTGAACGCCTCGAAAAGGTAATCGTAGGATTGAATCTGGCTTGGGGCCTGCGTTTTACAAATATCTCAGCATCATTGTGGCTGATTATAGGATGATTCAACCGATGGTCATGGTATGTCATCAGAAGCGAATAATCTACTCCTTCACAAGACGATTACAGTAAAAATAGCTAGATTCTGCAGCAAATTCTGCTTGGAAAGACAGGAATAAATCGACGCTGTCATCGGCCAACTCTGGTTATCTCGTCGGTGGCCTTCGTCGAAGTTGCTTTCCTTATCAGAAAACTTCCCCTTCACTTTATAACCCCTTTTTTCGTTATTAAGCTGATTACCGTATTATATATGAAAATATCACATTCCTTAGAGATCTACGCTTTCACAACTTGCTTGTTGTTAGATGTTCTGATTATCTATAGCCGTACGTCGGATAGAAATAGTGAAAGAGCCACTCATTGCCTCAAGTCGCTCTTCACATTAGCCGTTCCTCCACTCAGCGAGCCGCCTATTAAGATCAAATCGCAATTAATATCTAAAATTATTCCTACGTCCGACTTTCGATTGACCTCAGCATTAATTGAATATTTTTTTCACTTCTGTTTAGCAAACACGAGCTGTTATTTTATTTCTTTATTTATGTAAAAGCTGACGTTTCGGCGGATTTCGCCTTTCTCAGAGTCTGGAAAGGTTAATTTGACAGCAATCTATTCGGCCAAACACCTCCGTAACCAAACAGAGAAAATGCTGAACCGAAATTTCAATCACATTGAACACAGAGATTTCGCACACTCACCACTTTCTATGAGTCTTCCACTGAGTATTTCGCGTGGAGATCAACCGCACAGTGTTCACATATAATCGTAATGTGCCCATCTCATCAGAACAGCGGGATTATATACTGCCCAATATCACGCGTGATAATGAGGCATTCCTCCCTGCGGTTCATTTTCAGATTCTTGGAACGAATCCAGAATGCCTCTAGAGTTTTGCGCGCTTCTGTTCTCGTTTCCTGCGTGAGGATCGTAACCACTACTTCAAAATTACGCGTGCCTAGTAGAGTATTTGGTTTACGTTTACCGAATAGGTGTTCTTTTATACGGGCGCAGAGTGGTCTACCCGTTACGCCGTGTCGCCACACGCTTTATAAGAGATCGGATAGGAAATATAATACATTACATACATAATATAATAATAATATAATGACATAATATAATATTAATACAATATAATAATACCATTATATAATAATATATATAATATAATATATAGTATATATATAATATATATCTAAAATTACTTGCTCTTTTACGTTTTTTGCTCGTAATTTCGGTTCAGGTGGTGTATCATGCGAATATGATGTTGTTCTGGACGAATATTAGATCTGAGCGAAGATTTAATGACATAGATTTTTCGATGTATCCTTCATTTCTTGCTGGAATACCGTTGGATTGATGAATCCGGAAAATCCAGAATATGGAAAATTGGTACATAATGATTAAAGACGTATTTTATTTCATAGCGATAAAGGACAAACGATGAAGCATTTGCCGTTTATCAATTTTCATGGAAAGCTATATGTAAAGGATTCCATGATTAGTATCATATAGGTGAATGAGTGCATATTTGACATAAACGATCAGTTCCGTAGGTTAGACGAGAAGCATCATATCGACGGTTTTGATACTCTCAAATAGGTTCAAGACTAATCTGCGGACTACGGAAACATGGTGGGCTTGGTTAGCTTAGGCTCGGCATCCAACCAACAATGACGTATACGTTGCAGCGCACCTCAAACCAATGCGTTACACTCACCCCGATTTCACAAGGTTAAGGTTCTGGAAACCGCTGCTGTTCAAATTTGTTAAATTCTATGAGATTTCAACCTCTAAAAATAGCTGCTGTTGTCTAGATCATAACAGGGAATTGCAACCACCTCGCCTAAGTTCACCAAGGGACTGAAACATTGGGCGGTTTTTGCCTTTTTTGTCACCCTTGTTCTTGCTAAAAGTGGACTCAAAATGTTCTTTGCTCACATCTTTCTTTTTTATTACAAGTTACCTTGCGCATGGTAATAAACAGGGAAAACAAAGATGTTTCAAATCTTCCACTCCGACAGCTATAAAACTTTCGCCATAAAAGTCAAGTTGATTTTGTTCTGTTATTGCTTTTGTTTTTCCGAAAAATGAACAAACTATTACGGACGAAGGAAAAACGCGGTTTAGCAGCAGATTTGAATGATGGCGACTTTCAATTGAGTGGGCCGGCATTTTAAAGTAGCTTCGCCTATTCAAGAATTTCTGCTTTTTAGGCCACTTTATTGTATATTAACAACTTCGCTCGTTATTATTTTTGGTCCTTGGAATATGTCGTAAGATAATTCGGTATAATACTGCCTAACTTTTCGGTGGTTTCGCGTTCCTAGGAGCAAGGAAGTGTCAGATTTACGGGCTATCAACTCAATAAAACACTTTCATAAACTCAACAAAAAAAAACGTGATACCTAAATTTTTTCCATTATTTGGCTAGTGCCAAGATTCAAAGAAAGTCTGCCTTTCGAATATATCGTAAGATTTTCTCTTACGCGACTCGTGCTCACATTTACTGTGCAGATCTCAGCACTTCTTGCATTTGATTCGTTCCCCTGCATCCGCCATCCAAGAAGGGCTTCGAATTTTTCACGTGCTTATTTGGCTGCTGCTTGAGGAATTTTGAGATTCATTAATAATTTCATTGAATACTGGCAGAGTAGATTCTCCTTAGAGTCTTGAGAAAAGCAAGCTAGAGCGTCCCCACTTGAAATGCAGAGAATCAACGATTCCCAGATCCACCCGGCAGCAGTTTCCCGACTTCGGATTGATCAGGAGCTTGGTGACCCAGGTGCGGGGTCGAAACAACACTGTGCTCGTTATGATCGTCACCATCACCACTGCTTTAAACGCCGTCTGATGCATTATGGTAACATTAAGAAAATTCTTAAATCGACTATTTAGTTCCATGCAGCCAACATTTAGTAGAAGCCATCTTTTATTTTTAATTCGCTCTTCTTCAGCCCCTGATCATAGTATTGAGTATCAAACGCCGAAGCCAACATTTCTCATAGCATCGTTATCGTGTCCAACACTTCACCATCATCAGTCGTACCAACTATTCTTTCCCTGCTTTCACTTCCTCAATGTCAGCAGCTTTCTCTTCCTCGTCTATTGCTGTTCCTCGCGCTGTTCCTTGCCACGGTCTCATGGATACTTTTACTTTAAACTAATTCATTTCATTTATGTTAGCCAATAAACTGCTGATCCATTGGCTTTTATAATAAAGCAATAAAGTCAAAAACGTTGTAAACCATTTTTTTGTTACATTAGGTCTTGGCACTGTCGCGCTTACCCTAAATATCGTTTCTTTCGTTCATTGAACGACCGAACCCAAACTTTATGCATTTCTTTTCTTTTTTCGTCGTTCTTCGTTCGCAATACCAAAAATGATTTCTGGTTGCACTCCTTAGAACATTTATCAGTTTTACAACATTTGAAGGCGAACTGAACCAGTTTTTCTGACAAAAACGTTTATAGGCCTTGGGCGCGTTTCCGAACTCAAGCCACCATCACCACCACCTCCGTCTCCATCATCACCATCGTCATCATCTTCATTCTCGTCCTCATCCTCATCCTCATTCTTATCCTCGTCCTCATCCTCATCCTTATCCTCATTCTTGTAATCTTCGCTATCTCCGTCATTACCAAGACAACCGGTGAGACCGACAGCCCGCTCAGCTGCCTTGCCCTATTGACCTGAAACGCAGTCATCACTCACCGACACCATTGACGTACATTCAGCCTCTTACATCATTTTGTCGTGATCCTTTTCTGTTTGGACAAGCTCATCTACGAGTTCGTGCGATGATGTCTATGCATACTCTGCTGTTTCTGCTTGCACTGCTTACTATTTGCTGTGCTTTCGACAAGAATCTTTTGAAAAAAAGACAAAAAACTGCTGATTATAAGAAGGTCTGTGCTTTTTCTGAACCTCACATGACATATTTCTTTGTTATTCAGGTAGCACTTGACATTTTTACAATAATTTTTGTGAATCATCGTAGTGATTACGTCACCGAGTGAGTATGCCTTATTCAAGGAGATGGCCCGCTGAGGAAGACCTGACTCGACATGATGGCGAAGCCTCCACATCGAGATGAATAACAGGCGTGGACTCTCGACTCGGATCATCGGCTCTGTTGAAGATGAAGACGTCGAAACGTTAGCCGAAAAAAAATGTGGTTATCTACCTCGTGTAAGTGCATAAAAGAAAGAATACGTATTGAATAGTTACACCGACGTTCAACGAAAGTCGATTTCGAAATACTGTGGGCGACGTTATGTTCGACGCTCCTATTTCATCCCAGTACTGTCCTCCTTCACTTGTTCCTTTCTACTTGAAAACTTGCTAAGCTTAGAACAGAAGTGAAGGATTACTTAGTGGTTACTCTTATTCTTGATACTTGCTTAGGACTCTATTATTTTCTATTCTGGTGATTATAGTTGTTTCGAAAAAGATTTCAAGGGTAATATAAAGTATTTACCTTCTCCTGCATTATCATCTACATTCGAATGAAGGGAAACACAGTGGAAGATGATTGCCTCGTCCGATAGCATCGACGATTCGGTTGACGGATCCCTATCAACTTAATTTCGTACCACAACAAAAATAAAGTTTAAGTTGCAACGTTGGTTGGCATTTCTCTCCAATAGGTAACATTTCGGTAAAATGCTGCCTTATATGTAACGACTAGGGTGCATGTAGTGTATCGGTTAAAGTTGTGCAAGTGTATGTGGTACGCGGTTTGATCAAGCGCCTTGTCCTAACCAAGCTCTCCATCAGTCTCTGGTTGGCAAATTAGCGCAACAGTTGTCAGGGAAGATTTAAAAAACTAACCCAATACATCTGAAGCCGCTCAAAAATATTCTATGGTCTATATATGCTTTCAAACACAGCCATGGTGCTAATATTTCAGTAGAATGGAAAGCACATACGGAATGGATTGATCAATGTCAAAGTCTTTGTAATTTTTTCTTTAGCCTTTAATCCTTCTACAAGAGATCGACCATCACTTGCCTTAATGATATCTAGAGGTTTGCATACGAAAACAAAGAGAAATTAACTTCAATGTTGCTGAGATATTTGCAAAACTCCGGACCGCAGGTGTATGCAGTGGGGAACGAACGCGCTGTTGTCCTTACCAGGGAGTAGCGCACTTCACCACCACACCATCCGGGTCCTTCATTTTGCCTGTCTCTCAGCTAGTTCTATCGATCTTTTGCCATCAGCAATCACCCATCAACGGGATTGATCTGGGGGCCCAAATCGTCAACGAACCCAGTTAAGCTGATGCCGTAGTTATAATCACAATTTAACGTATTATTTACTGCCTATTCTTTTTAACGGCAGAGTATACATTGTGAAATATAACTTCAATGATGCTGAGATATTTGCAAAACTCCGGAAGTTATATTTCACAATGTGTACCCTGCCGTTAAAAAGAATAGGCAGTAAATAATACGTTAAAAAAAAATTAATCACTACCATATGAGCTCAGTCATTACTTCTTTTAATCGCTTGTTATCACCATTATTACCACTATTTTCGCTATTATTATTAGTGTTATTGTTGTTGTTATTTCTTTATGCTAGCGTAGTGCTCTGTGCTGCTAAAGTAAAATAGTTCGCACTAGTCTTCGCTCTTTTGCTCTCTTTTCGTCGAAAACATCATCATTATGGCGAAAGTTAATACTACTGTAATCTGTCTAGGAGAAAAAAATGAAGCGGAACATGATGATGATGACAACTATGTTTGCTTTGATGGAAGCCTTTTAAAAAAAGTGACATGCGTTTCCTATTACAGCTGAGCAGCTCATCGAAAGACCTAGAAATTGACAAACTATGGTTTCATGAACATGGAAACCAAGGAACTTTTTATCCCATTTTTCCAAAAGTGATGACGCCATGTTACTTTCTGTTACGAAATCACGGAACCAACAATATACCATGATAATCTTAACCTTTTTATTTACTGCCTATTCTTTTTAATAGCAAGGTATGTTGCGAAATATAACTCGTATATAATGCTGAGATATTTGCAAACTTCCGGACCGCAGGTGTTTGCGGTGGAGGACGAACGCGCTGTTGCTCTTTCCGGGGTCAACGCGTTCACCACCACACCATGAGGGCCCTTCGTTCCATTGCCGATTTGGCTTTCCTAGATCAAACCTGCCGAATGGTGATTGCTGATAACAGTGATCGATGGAACTAGCTGATGGACAGCCGAAACGAAGCACCAGCATCGTGTAGTGGTGAACGCGTTACCCCCGGAATGGATAATAGCACGTTCGTTCCCCGCCGCAAACACATGCGGTCCGGAGGTTTGCCAATATCACAGCATCATAAAAGTTATAACGTGATAGCTGAGAAGGAGCAATCGAATTTATATGTGAACACATGAGTGCGCTGTCTTTCCGAAGAATAGTGCAAGAGTTGCAGAATAATTCCTATTTGATCAGCAGTTTACTGATAATTCCTATTTGATCAGCAGTTTACTGTTTAGGCAATCTTTTCCTTCATTGGAGTCTCGTGATAGGAGTGTTGAAGGTTTCCCAAGTCCTACTAGCAACTTCACTTTAACTTCTGCATAGATCAATAATTCACTGCTTTCATAATGAGCAAGCACAAGGTTCTTATTACAGCATTTATTCATTCACAATAGTTGACGTTTCGGCAGTTTCGCCTTCTTTAGAGCCGTCAAATTGACGTCCAAGTCACTCAGTCAAGCGCTTTTATGACTCAAACAGATAAAACCTAACACATAAATATTTGCTCGCATAGTGAACAGCTTCTGTTAAACGCTAACCGTTTTACTCTTTATAAGTTATTATTGGAGACCAGCCCCACGGAGTTATACGTGTATGAGAAATATGCCTAGCTGCGATCAAAAAATCGATTCGAGATATAGCGCGGGATCACGCGTGATCACGTGGCACTCTTCACTGTGGTTTCCGATGTAGGCACCATAGACAATCGCCTCCTCTCTTTAATACGAAGGAGATTTATCACTTTGAGACTAAGCTATTAGCAGAAGGTAATCCTTCACAATACTTTATCTTTAAATGGACTTCAAAAATGTGGTATAAACTCGTTCTCACTTTAAGAGTTCTCATAGGAGGAGAGGGTGATTCGCATTGTATATAACAATTCCGCGCTCAACACACTATGGACATACATTACACCATTTCAGGGCTTAGTGAGAGTTAATAAGTACAATGTAAACTTTTTATCTGCTGCCTACTACGATTCCTCACGACACGGTATTATGTGAAATTCAACCACAACGATGCTGAGACGGTTGCAAAACTTGAACCCTGGACCAGATCAGACCACGATTATACTTTCCAGGGGCTCGCGTGTAACACACTGTACCACTGAGGCCCTCAGCACCATTATAGTAAATAAGTACTTTATTGCTTAGAGAAAGTTGTAGAACAATTAACTTTCATAATGAGAGACTTAATACGAGCATAGTCACAGAATTCCTTTCGCTCAATGAAAACAAAGCAAACCAAAAACTAAAAAAAAGTTTCGCCTGTCTCTCAGCTATTTCTATCGATCTATGCCACAGCAATCACCCGTTAGCGGGATTGATCGATAGAAATAGCTGAGAGACAGGCGAAAGAAAGGACCCGCATGGTGTGGTGGTGAACGCGTTATTCCCCGGAAAGGACAATAACGCGTCCGTTCCCCACCATAGACACCTGCGGTCCAGAGTTTTGCAAATATCTCAGCAACGTTGTGGTTGTATTTCGCTTAGTACCCTGCCTCGAAATCATAGTAGGCAGAAAATAAAAAGGTACAACATTTAAAAAAAGTTGTTCAGGAAACCTTAGAGCACCATGACTGATTTTATGACCAGCCTTAAGAGTTCCCCGCTTCCATCTATTTCTAGATAACTGTTAACAGACGAGCTCGTGACAGCTACCAACTGATAAAAATGGGAATGGATTCATCACTTTGAATAGCTTGCTTTACGGTGATAAGGCAAGCGTGAGGAAGTAAGAAACTTTGCTCGTTCGATTCAGGAATTCGTCTTACATCAAAAAGAGTTCTTTAGCAAAACAGTATTGTAAATTTCTCAGTCTTGTAAGATGTTAAAGAGAAAGAACGTCTTTGCGAAGCAAAACCTCTGGAATTATTGTCATGACTGTGATGTTGACAGTTAGTTCAAGTCATTAATATTTAGTCTCTCAAGAGATGAGTGAACGAAATTAGTTCTGTACGTCCGAACATGCATAACAAGGCGAAAAGACGAAAAAAAAAGATCAAAAGCTCAGAAGAAAAGCAGTTATGGTCGAAGCTGTAAAAAAGAAAGTAGGATTCACAAAGCCTACCAAAATTTCGTTGTTTGCAAGACCAGAATGACTACACCTCGGACGTCCGAACAGAAGAGTTACAACTCCCAGAAAGGCAATAGAGAGAATCACTCACGATTAGAACTCGGATCTCTTTAATAGCCGCGTTTCCTGTTCTGATACGAAATAAGGGAGAATAGATATGTCACCCCACTGGTTCTCCCTTTCGAAATTCGACATTTTGTTTCTTAGATGCAAACTGTGTCAGTTGTCAGAGTAATGCAGAATCAAACAACAACTACTCTGGATAGGTTGAGACCAGAGCACCTAACGAACCTTTCGCCAACGTTTTGGCTCAGGTCTTACCGTTACCTCTCTGAATGCAAGGTCCCTACACCGTGGAAGACCAGCATGACCGTGCTATTGTTTAAAAAAATGTGATCTGTACGATATCGGTAAATATCGCCCAATCTGCTTCCTGTCTGTCATCTACAACCTCTTCACTCGAGTCATCCTAAACAAGAATGACAGAACACTGAACGAAGGAAAGCCATGCCAACTAGCAGCGTCTCCAAAGGGATTCAGTAAGATAGATCACATCCCCACGATAATAAGAATCATTGAAGTTTTGCAACAGTACAAGAAACCGCTTTGTCTCACTTTCATTGACTTAAAGAAAACTTTTGAATCACAAAGTTAACTTTTTATTTGATCCCCTTTGCAACGTTTCACAGCAAGGCATTATGTGGGATGCAACTACAACGATGCTGAGATATTTGCTAAATTCCGGACCGTAGGTGTCTGCCACATATTATGTTATGGACCTGACAAGCTGACACCTTCGATCTGTTGTCTTGCAGATATCTTGGAAAATATCTTGGGGAACGAACGTGCTATTACCCTTTCCGGTGGCTCACGCGTTCACCTCCACTCCATGTGGGTCCTTCGTTTCCCCTGCCTCTTAACTAGTTTTCTATCTATCAGTGCGATCAGCAATCATCCGTCAACGCGATTGATCTGGGAAGCCCAAATCAGCATTGAACGCAGTTAAGCTGAGGCTGCAGTTGAAATCAATTGTTAGAAAAAAAGTTGTGATAGGCACCGAATAAAAGGCTAGCACTGTGATTGTAACTATAACCTTAGCTTAACTGAGTTTAATGCCGATTTGGGGTTTCTAGATCAATACCGTTGACGGGTGACTGCTCATAGCACTAGTGGATAGAAAACTAACTGATAGACACGCGAAACGAAGGACCCACATGGTGTAATAATAACAGAATCCCTTGACAACCAGAGAGTACTTGTCAGTAGTATAAAGATTCTTTGTGAGCTATATAAAAAATCGTAACCAAAAAACGTCTTTCTACAACGACATTAACATCGCTGTGAAAAGAGGAATTAGGTAAGGTGATACTACATCGTTAAAATTGCTTCTACCCTCCGGAGTATCAAGTGAGCATTGGAATGTAAGATATGTAGGCGAAATTCGATGGTAGGCAATTACATCTTCTTCGCTTAGCTAGTGCTGTTATTTTTACAACACTAGGCATTAGCCAGGTGGAATAAAGGAAGCCTACTTTAATAACGCCTGTGTAAAGTTTGGTCTTCAACAAAATTTCACAAAAGCGCTCCATTAACGCTCAGTGGAATGAACATTTCCTAATACTTCAGTTACTTCTGTCTGGCTCGGGAAGTCAAGATGATAAACGAATTAGCACCAGAGATGAGCAGGAGAGAATAAGCGGCTTGGCATCCTTTATGAACAAAGGGAAGTAGTGAGAAAAACAAGGAACACTCACATTTGTGGCCAAAATTTCTACTCCACTGCCGTTCTTGTCCTAACGTATGCGTTAGAAACCTGATCGCTGAGTAAAAAGGATGACAAATCAGCGTTATTGAGCGCGCAGTCGAAAGGACGATGCTAGGAGTATCCCGTTTCACACAAATAAGTGAGGGGATCCAAAGCTTCGATCTCTGTCAACGATCAAAATTTAAAGATGCCGTTCTACACGCCAAATTGTGGAGTGTAAGGAGCACCAGACGCGCCGTGCTTCTGGTCGAGAACCGATGGACGAAAGTTGTTAGCGCCTACATTTTTCAGATGTCAAAAGCACAGCAGGAAGTCAACCCACCTGACCATCAGAGTTCTTAACGAAAACTAAGATGCTCAACAAGTCTTTTGAGCGACCAGAACTCACTGAGCTGCTCTTGCACACAATTGCGAAAATTAGAAACGTTACTTCAATGTTTTTCTTCAATAAGCAGACACGAGGTTGTTAATATAGAATTTATTAGAATACAATAGCTGACGTTTCGGCGGTTTCGCCTTTTTCAGAGCCTGGGAAGGCTAAATTGAGATGTGATCTACTTAGCCAAACACTTTCATAACCCTAGCAGATAAAACTTGACAAATCGATTTGCATTCGCATAAGAAACAGCTTCATTCAAACACCTACCGTTTATTTGTTGTAAGTATTTAAGTTAGTTGGTGGATAGCAGCCGCACAGAGTAACACATGGGCGATAATTGCGTCTGTGTCAGGTCGTTGGATTAGCCTGAGGTATGGGGCCAGGTCACGCGTGATGACAAGACACTCCTCGCGGTTCATTTTTGAATTTTGAATTTTTGAATTTTTTTTCAATTTTTGGCATTGATCCAAAACGCTTCAAGAGTTTTGCGCGCTGATGTTTTCGATTCGTGCGTGAGGATAGTGACTCTTACCTCAAAATCTTCTCCGTTGTGTTCCTGCATCCTATGCGCGCCTAGTGGAGTATTTTGGTTTAATTTAGATTTACCGACTAGGTGTTCTTTCATGCGGACGCAGAGCGGTCTACCCGTTCCGCCAACATATTTGTGCCCACACGTTTACAAGACATCAGATAGACTGCACCCGAACTCACGCAATCACCCTCTATACTATTTGGGCAAATTATGCAGTTTTTTGTTGTACATAGACGGTCGTATAGGCGGTTGCGAACTAGCTGGCGTCTTAGAGTCTCCGGTGGTATTTCTACCACTCTTACGGAACTCTCTAGACCGGCCTTTATTAAGCAGCGTTTTATAGCTGCACTTATTTCGTTTGAAATAAAGGGCAACAGGAACGGAGCCTTGTTTTCGTTAGAATTATCGCTCTGGGGCGTGGGATTTCCTCGATGTCTACGTCGAAAAGCTACAGTTTCGTAACCATTTGAAATGGCTATTTGCCGCGCCAGTTTCGAGGATTTTTCCCTCTGCTCTCTACCTGTACACACGCTGGCGGTGGTTCGAAACATATTTCTTATAAGCGCCCTTTTAGTGTGTGAGAGGTGAGAGGAGCGGTAATGAACCACTATATTCTTACTGCTTGGTTTTCGATACTTTTTTGTGTTGTAGCCGTTCTCGGATAGGTTAATTTGAAGGTTTAGAAATGGAAGCCAGTTTTTTTCGGTTTCTCACAGGTGAATTTAATGTACTCTGACTGTTCATTCAATAACTTAAAGCATTTGTCTATCTCCTCTTGTGTGGAGCAGATGACAAAACAATGATCTATATACCTACAGTAGAGTAATGGCGTGAGATCGATTACTGGGGCTTCCACTTTAGACATAAAGGCAACGGCAAGGGTTGGTGCCAGTCGCTGTCCCATTGCCAACCCTCTAATTTGCAAGTAATATTTCCCAAACCATCTGAAGATCGAGTAGTTTAAACAGACCTTCAGGAGAACCATAAGCTGCTAAATCGAAAAGCCATACATATTAATTGCTCCTTCGTGTTGCTCAAGAAGCTCGCGGATGGCTTGCATTGCGGAGTCGTTCGACACGTTAGTGTAAAGGGCGGTAACGTCGAACGACACCATAACGTACGCGCTTTTGGGACGTGCGTTACGCAGACGGTCTAGGAACATTTGGGTGTTCGTGAGATGGGCTGGCATGTGCCTAAGCGACTGGTTNCGGATGGCTTGCATTGCGGAGTCGTTCGACACGTTAGTGTAAAGAGCGGTAACGTCGAACGATTCCATAACGTACGCGCTTTTGGGACGTGCGTTACGCAGACGGTCTAGGAACATTTGGGTGTTCGTGAGATGGGCTGGCATGTGCCTAAGCGACTGGTTGAGGATTAGGTTTATAAACCAAGCAATTCTATCTGTAGGCCCTTCTACACAACTGATGATGGGTCTCACTTTAAAAGTGGAGGGGTCGGTAGACGCCAGATCATCAGCGCATATTAACTTATGGGTCTTGATAAGTAAGTATAGGACGGGACATGTGGGCACTTCGATCTTTAGATGCGAAATGTCTGCTGGTTATAAACCTGCTGCGCTTGCCGTTTTGACCCATTCGCTGTTCAATTTTCGATTTTGATTTCTAAATTCCTTTTCAGTAGATGCGCGATAAAGAGACGCGTCTTCGAGATGTTTTTCTGTTATATCGACATCTAACTGGCGGGGAATTACTACAAACTCTCCACCCTTATCACTAACTGATAGCCTAATAGTTTCTGATTTTATTAGCTCTCGAACCTGTCGCATACCAGATTTTTGCATAGCTGTCAGGTTCGAACTAAATCTTTTCGCGCGGTAGTGGTTAAGGACTTTAAGAGTTTCGCTCGAAAAAATACGAAATTTTATATCGACTTCGTCGTTTGGGTCTTGCTGTCTAAAGCAAAGAATAACCGAGGGAAAGGAAATGGAGGTGGTGGTATGCCCCTGCTACTCGTTGTTTCTTTCTATTTTGTGTCTCAATTCTAGCGTTCCTTCGGAGTCGATCTTGGAGCTCGTGCAGGCTGCACGCTATCCTGCGCGAGGTTTCTTTAGAAATGGGTTGCGCTGGTGAGAAAACTCGCTGGTGAAACTTGGACCCAATTCTAATAGCGAGGGCGCGTCATCAGGGGAGTTATGCCTCCTAAAAAAAGAGAAAACGTTACTGACGCATGCTCAAATCACGCGACGATCAGCGGGAAGACAGTTGATATAGGTGATAATTTTGCAAGTGTGAGACCTTTTTTACATCCTTCTGAGGCGATACTGTGTTTTAACCAATCCAATATCACTTCTGTTAATGCTAGTGCTTAGATGGCAGCACAGGCGAACGAAACGATGGCGGCCATTGTAAGGTCCTTGAATCGAAAACTTAAGTTCGGGGATGCTTGATATTTGGAACACGGAAGTTTGTTGTAAAAGTGTTATGGTTGTCAACAACACGATCGTTCAAACTCACTAGCATTGTCTTCTGAGTGTAAGAATGGCATTTGTCGTCTAGAATTTGTTTGTCAGATCCGGTGCATGGAGAGGGTCACATCGGTCGAACGATGACATAACGATTTCTTAGTGGCGGACGACGACCATCTGACATGAGGTAGCTAATGGTTTTTGCGATTTTACCAGGCAAAATCAATGCAGCTCAAAACGTTTTTTACTGGGCATTCCTTCTTATCATACTCTTCCTTACCGTTTTCTTTTATTCCTTGTAGCATCTTTCACTCTCATTGCAGCCTTGCAAACCTGACAACTGACGAAACACAATTGAGGGCTTTGAATTGAAAGTGTAATTTGTTCCACAAGAATAAAAATATTAACTTCTGAATTTAAGTAGCTTCAATCCGCACGTCGAAAAGAATTCAAAAATGGATGTCATTTTAGCCGTTTGCATTATGTCAGAAGGCTTCAGCTTCATTCTCTTGGTGTCTACAAATACCTACGAATTTTTCACTTGCGTCAAAATTAGTCTCGAAAAGTCAATTTTTTCCAAGTTTTGCGATCTTCGTGAAATTTTCAGCAGTTCATTTATTATTAGGTGTTCGACATGATACTTGCCTGTTGGCGCGAAAACTTTATTAATTATTTACAAGCCTCGACATCACGCGTTGCACCAATCTCCTCGCCTCCTTAATTGAATTAATTCTTTCACTTCTGTAATCTCTTAAAATTTGCGTTCCAATTTACAAAGGAGTTCGGTTTCCACTTAAGCCTTTCGCCTTCTTCATGTATGTTGCTGTATGCTGGTCGAATATGTTTTCCATGGGATCCACGCATGGCCACGCCGGAGCGTTTCTATGTCTTTACCACAAAGGTCGCGCTCCGGACTATTATGGATTGGAAGAAGTTTTTGTCAAACAAGACTAGTGACAATTTTCCGGTTTAGAATGGTTAATAGGCTCAGTTTACCGAAGAGGAGCTCAACTAGCGACATTTCGTATACTTCAAGCTCATCAAAGAAAGAATACATATTTCGCATACTATTTTCGTAGAATTCAATCTATCGCGCTAACCGATTCCTCATTGGGAAAATTGTTTAGTAATCCCCTCTGTCGTGACAGCCACTAACAATTTTGTTTAAAAAGAACTTCTGATAAACTCCACGAAACAAGACTCCCCAATTCAGTTACAGCCTTGCCATCTTTTAAATATTCTATGAATGGCTTTCCATTGAATGCGTGCTGCCTTTATAATTGTTAGCTTCATGATTATACGCAACTATTTTCAGTCATCGCATATCTGTCGTTACTCGTATTGCAAATGCTAACATATTCGTGTCGTGTTGGTTTTTCAATAAATTCCGAGAAGATTTCGAATTCGCTACACGAAGTGGCAATTACGTACGTTAACGAGATTCGTGTCCTGCTGCTTCTTTAGTCACTTCGTTGACGTAAGCCTCAGAAAGGAGGACCTTCGCCAAAGTCGATTAATCCAAGCTGTGTATTATTGCTATAGATTCCCACGGTTTTTTCCTCAAGTAATAAAATTCACTTAACTGCGAAGAGCCTAGTATTCAGAGATAAAAGGATAAAAGCATAAAGCTCTCGGTGTTGATCAATCACTGAAGGATGCGCAATGCATTCTACTTCATTAAACATCGTTTGGAGGACGTTGAATGCATATTTGGCCTTTACAATGAGTCACAGTAGATTACCGACGTATCGAGTCAGTGTTGCTACCCTCGCAGACAAGTCTGGTATCAATTTGCTGACCCCGGAGGGATGCAAGGTTTGGTGAGCCATGGACGCGATCGGTTCCACGTGCGTGTTGCAGGGCGCCTACGACCACTGCGCCACACGCACCCTTTTTTAGAAATACCCAGCAACAAATGCGGTCGTCGATTCGATCACGGACCGATGCTAAACCAGGCTTAAATTACCCCAGGGTCGGAGAATATAAACCAGACTTGGCCGGTGATGTAAAAAAGTGTAGGAATAGTTGCCTTCTACAGGTGAATGATCCTAACTTATTTTCATTACTATAACCAATCTCTTAAGCAATATTTGATCTTTTTGTTTGTTTACGCCTGTATGTATGTATGTGTACGTGTGGGTGTGTGTGTGTGTGTGTGTGTGTGTGTGTGTACGCTCGTATGTAAATGGGTGTATACGTCTGAGCCTGTATGTTTCTATGAATATTGTAAACATGTAATTCTTCGTATTTTTGTTGAGCAAACGCGAGGTGTTATTATTCTTTATTCACGAATGAGCTGACGTTTCGGCGGATTTCGCCTTCCTCAGAGCCGCTTTCTATGAGGTCTCCACTAAGTATGTCACGTAGAGACCAACGAGACCAAAACCAGATGTTCGCCAAGTGGAAGAAGTGCGAGACGAAGGAAAACTTTTGTGCTCAGTATTTGGGGGACCGCCTCTGGAGGAGAATAGTGGGCAGGCTCTGAGGAAGGCGAAATCCGCCGAAACGTCAGCTCATTCGTGAATAAAGAATAATAACACCTCGCGTTTGCTCAACAAAAATACGAAGAATTACTTGATCAATGCCGAGGTTAATAGAAAGTCGGTCGTGGGATTTTAAACATGATTTAGAATATTTCATGTGTTTCTCGTAGAAATTTGGAATAAATGACAAAGTCGTTCGTCGTACCTCACTGCAACTGAGTATGTGAGATTCTTCATCAAATCCACTATATCGGTGAAAAGTAGTTAGCAGGGTTAATAACTTGTGAGCCATTCGAGCTTCGAGTTAACAGCTTATGAACCATTCAAGTGATTTAGTTGTGCGAGAGCAACTTCTATTGTTCTTAGGTGCGGGGGCTGCATAAGGATTCGATTAGTATTCTGGGATGAAAAAGGTATCCAACAATCTAATTTTTCTCCGTTTCATCCAACTCCGACCTATTTGTTTAAAGGTTACGAAAATTAGCAACTAGAAACGAAAACAGGGAAAGCTAGGAAGATACGGCAAAAAACAGCCACACTTACTGCTTCCGCTTACCATTAAACTATGCTGTTTTCTTGGAGAAAAACATATTATACTCCGTCCTAATATACATTCTAACAGAAGTTATCTTGCACTTATTGGGCACATATCAACATTTGATGCATTTTATATCTCTAACAACTTCGTCCAACTGATAACTTCTGCTCAATACTAAGGTTTTCCTCATGTTAGACGATTTGGGGAATTTGTCAAAGAATCTGACCATTTAAACGCATTGAACCTTCTAATCACTTATTGAATTGATGTCAAATAGAAGAGAGCGGATAGCACAGTGGCAGTGATGCCGGTCATCATTAAACGATGCTGGTTCGGTCTCACACTGAACGCACCAAACCTGTCATCTCTCCGAGGTCGGGACATTGGTACCATACTTGTGGGGGAAAAAAAGCACTCCGTAAACTAAGCGGGAACGTGGTAGCACCGCTATCTCAGGACTCCAGAGGAGAATCGACTCGACCAGCATTCTACAACATTTAAGATGAAATGAAAATCCTCAACCAGTGGCCGAAACCATGCGTAAAAGTAGAAACACCTTTGTGGATAATGGGTGCTAGAAAACGAGTCGTATGTGAGACTTGCTGAGATTCCACAGAAATGGGACGTATGGAATAAAAAAATGTGAAATAAAATCGTCGAAAAATCATTTACGCACCGAGATTTCTTAAATCTCATTTGTTATTCGTAGTCATTTTTTATAAGTTATTTTCAACGCTTTGCACTTGCGTCGCCTAATGAAAGATTTGAATTTTTCACATCAGATGGAGACAGGCAAATATTTGAATATGATCACGCCACTTTCAGAAATTCATCACAAGGAAAAAAGGAGGAAAAAAATCTGTTTGGGAAGGATATACGGACTAGGTCCGTGGGGACCATATATGGATCACAAAGCTTACTGTTTCCTTTGTTATCACCAGAATTGATTTATATCAGATATGAACAGATATGTCTCCAAGGCCGACTTTCTATTAACCTCGGCATTGGATCATCAATCTGCTGTTCTCTTTTTTACAGCAATCGCGAGGTTGTTATTCAGCATACCTTTACTTCCTTACAAATATAACATATACAACATAACGGTAGCTGACGTTTTGGCAGTATCGCCTACTTCAGAGCCTGGAAAAGTACACTAATATGTAATTTACTAAGTCAAACCCTTCAACAATGCAACAAGAAAGATGAAAATCAGAACAATAATTACACGATCACCAGCTTCTCGAAAAATCCACCGTTTTTTATCTGCCTTCCACTAAGGAAAAACAGCCGCTTAGAGTCGCATATGGCTGAATACTGCACCACCCCACATCAAAAATCAGTTCTGAGATACGGGGCTAGATCACTCGTTATCCCAGAGCATTTTTGCCTGCTATTAATTTTCGAATTTTCGGAATTTATCCAAAACGCCTCGACAAATTCCGCATTGCTGTTTTAGTCTCCCGTGTGAAGACAGCGACTTTTGTATCAAAATATTCTCCGGTATGTTTTTGTATCCTATGCGTGCCTAATGGCGTGCCTTGCTTCGATTTTCGTTTGCCATCTAGGTGATGTTTTATGCGGATACATAAAAGTCTGCCTGTTTCGCCGATATATTCGTCTCCGTAAGTACTACAAGAAATCAGGCATATCGTACCTCAGCCCATGCAGTCACCGCCTCTGCCGTAAGGGCAAATTACGCAATTTGTTGTTTCACATGGACGTCATACAGGCGGTTACGAACTAACTGACGATGTAGAGTATCCGGTGGTATTTCAGCCATCGCTAGCAATTACTCTAGATCTGCCCTTTTTAAGCATCGTTTTATCGCTACACTTATTTCATCGCTAATAAAGAGCAAGATAGACGGGATTTTGTTCCGGCTAAACCGTTCGTTTTGGGGCGTCGCATTCCTTCTAAACTTATCTCGTGAGGTAACCAATTTATAGCCATTGGAGACGGCTATTTGCCGAGCCAAGTCGTGCGATTATGCCTTCAGTTCCATACTTGTGCACACAGAGGTGGCTGTTCGAAGCATACTTCATACAAGCCTTCTTTGTGTGTGAAGGGCGGGAGAAAGGAAATGAACGGGAATGTTCTTGTTACTTGGCTTTCGGTACCATTTTGTCATGTAACCGCTACTTGATTGGTTTATTTGAACGTTTAGAAACGGAAGCCAGTTTTCTTTCGGTTTCTCCCGGGTGAACTCAATGTACTCAGACTGCTCGTCCAATAATTCGAAGCATTTGTCCACCTTCTGCTGGGTAGACAAGACGACAGAACAATCATCTATGTACCGCAGTTGAGTATTGGCCGGAGACCGAGAACGGTGGCTTCTACTTTACACATAAACGCAATGGCAAGGCTTGGTGCCAGTCGCTGTCCCATTGCCAACCCCCTTATTTGCGCGAAATATTTCCTAGACCATCTGAAAATCGAGAAGTTTAGGCACTCCTTTAAGAGAACCATTAGCTGCTGGATGACAAGCCATGAATTTTTATTTTTCCTCCATGTTCAACGAGAAGTTCGTGAATGGCTTGCATTGCGGAGTCATTTGATACTTTGGTGTACAACGCGATAACGCCGAAGGACTCCGTCACGTACGCGTTGTTAGGAGACGCGTTACGTAGACGTTCTAGGAACATTTGGGTGTTTGTGAGGTGAATGAGGTAAACTGGAATGTGGTTAGGCAACTGGGTAAGTATTCGTCTTAAAAACCAGGTTATTATCTATCCGTTGGACCTCCTCGCAGTTGATGATGGGTGGAAGTGACGATTGAAGCGCAAGATCATTAGATGATACCAACTTTTCTGTTTTAATAAGTAGGTATAGAACGGGGCATCTTGGTCTATTGACTTTAAAGTGCGAAATAACCGACGATTTTAGGTGTTCCGCCTTTGCCACTTTGACCCACTGACTGTTTAGTTCTCGGTATTGACTTTTGCATTCCCTTTCAAAGGATGAGCAGTAAAGGGTAACTTAGATGTTTCTCAATTATCTTAACATTCAGCTGGCGAGGAATAACTACGAACTCTCCCCTCCACCCCTCATCACTAACAAACATTCTTATTGTTTTCGAGTTTATTAATTCTCTAATTTCCCGCATGCCACATTTTTGTGCGGCTGTAAGATTAGAGACAAATCTTCTATCGCGGTAGTGATTAAGGGTCTTGAGAACGCCGTCCGAAAACATGCGGAATTTTATGTCAACTCCATCGTTAGGGTCCTGCTGTCTAAAGAACGTTTTTGGGAAAAGAGATGGTGGTAATGTCGCCGCCTCTTGATTTTTATCTCCACTTGATGTTTCTTGCTTGGCCTGATAGCGGAGTCGATCTTGAAACTCTTAAAGGTTGCATGCTATCTTACGCAGGGTCGTTTTAGAAATGGGTTATGATGGTGCAAAACTTGGGCCTATTCTAATAGCGAACACGCCCTCTCAGATATTGTTATGCCCCCAATTACTGTGACCCTAGATTTTCTTGGTGCATTATCCACCTTACTTTGACTCCTAGAAAAGTTCATCTGTCTGTGATTTCTTGAAGCCGAGACACGTGAATTAGTCAACAGATTTTCATACTTTCGCCATATGGTCATTTTACCATTAGACCTAATGGAATTGCATATCAGTATTGACCCACCAACTATTTTCCTCCAAAGTTGATCCTCCAAATACGAAGCGCAAAAATGTTCCTTCGTCACACATTTCATCCTTCTTGCGAACATATCGTTTTGTTTGCTTCGTAGTGGGGCCCGAAGTAGTTCCATTTCGATGACTCGTACTTGTTGGCTGTCCTCTGGTTTACCGCATATCTAGTGAGACCGTTTCCGTTTAATGAATTTCGGCACGACTCGATGTTTAACGCAGCGGCGGAAAAAATGGATCTGTTGTCTACCTAAGACTATCTTTTGTCTTAGTGACAGGGTTTTCTCCACAAGTCGAAAATCTTTTTGGAGAAGCCGGTTATTGTGTAGTTATCGTTCAGATTTTCATCTTTCTGTTTGCGTTGTTGAAGCGTTTGACCTAGTGAATTACATAATAGTGTACCTTTCCAGGCTCTGAAGAAGGCGATACTGCCGAAACGTCAGCTACCGTTGTGTTGTATGTGTTATATTTGTATGAAAGTAAAGGCGTACTGAATAACAACCTTGCGATTGCTGTAAAAGGGAGAACAACAGATCAACAGATATGTTTATTTTGCAAAGTAGTCCCCCACGAAGATATTTTCATTTTTTCATGTTCTACTCCTTCTACTCCACAGCTTGCGTTATTTAGCATCTTTTTTCTTCCCGGATGACTGACTATTCATGTTTCACCGCCGAATTGTAGCCTCCTGAATTTGGATGAGGCGATAGGCTTCAAACCTTTTAAGTGTGTATTGTGTCTAAATATTATGTGTGCCGTTTTCATTCCAGAAAGCATCTATCGAGTGCTCTGTGAATGGGGCTCACAAATTTCGTCATTGTTGAGAAGTGACCCCACATCTCCGTGTATATAAGAGCACTGGAATTAGTGTATAGTCAAAAAGGTGAGAACGGAGTTTAGAGGCTGTTTGTTTTCTCTGTGAATCCGAATGCGGCCCGCCCGGCTCCGCACGTTTTTCACATTCATGAAACGAGGCAGACGTCAGCTTGGGATCTGTCTTGGAAGAACCATTGTCCATTTTTGTGAACCTTGTTGAGCATATCATATCATGAAACGTATCATGCAGTTTCATCAGCTGAATTCACTTTCGGTTTATGCGGAACTGTTTGTTTTTCTCGCCTGGTTAAACTCATTCAGTATCATCTTCGCGTCACTAGCACTCGCAAAATGGTTATGTCATTAGCTAACCATGGTTTCATACGAATTTTTCATCAATGCCTATGCCCTTTTGGTCTTAATTGGAGGACTTAATTGTCCATTCAGTAAGAAGGTAAACAGCTTAAGCGAAACAGTGATTCATTTTCGGACTGTTTTTAACAATAGCAGAGCTGCACTTTCGTGAAGCACCAGCGAGTGATAGCAGTCAGGTAGGGTTTCTGTACTTTCTCATAGTCAACAAAGATCACCACATTGTGCAGGTGGCACTTTGAACAAGCTTTCGCGACTCTGCTTTAGATGTCATCTATGCAACGGAATCCTCATTGTTGTGCTGACTTGTTCAGCTGGTCGGACTGTATCCAAAGTCTTAACTCTTTTATTTACTGCCTTTTTCTTTTTAATGGCAGGGTATGTTGTGAAATACAACTCGTATGAAATGTTGAGAAATCTGCAAAACTCCGGACCACAGGTGTATGCAGTGGGGAACGAACACGCGCTGTTGTCCTTACCGGGGAGCAGCGCGTGTTCGTTCCCCACTGCACACACCTGTGGTCCGGACTTTTGCAGATATCCAGCATTTCATACGAGTTGTATCCAAAGTGTTGATCGGATGTTCTCTGTGAACACTTATAGAGCGCACTCAACAACCTAATCGGGCGGTAATATCAAGGCTCCCATAGCTTTTCTTTCCAAAAAAGATCAATTCTTCAGGAATCCTTTCACTTTGAAGGAATTTCTTAATATGATGTTCAAAAAATACTCTTCCGCTCTATTCCTTTCTCAAACAATTTCTCAGCGTTGATGGAGATGCTGTTGAACTCCTAGTTTGGAGAACTGAGTATTGTTTGGCACCACTTTTAAGTTTCCTAAGGTGTGGTTCGAAGTCTGCGTCTGAGTCCTTCTTAATTTGCTGCTCGTGAAAGGAAACGATTTCGCCAAGACTATTCTCATCACACAATGTTTTTTATTCGACGATGATAGTTTGTTTCTAGCATACATCTGAATGAAGAATGCGCATGGAAATGGCAGCGACAGGACCTACTAAAAAGTGTCAGAGCGAGAACATCTATTAGGTTGTAACATATGAAATGTTCGATTTAAAATGTAAACCTCAAATAACCATAACTTTTTTGTAAGAATTTTATTACCTGAAATAGGCACCATCAAAATTAGCATGCTTTTTCCAACAGAAAATAAATTTGTTTATTTCAAATGCATAAAATTCCGGAGTTCCAGAAGCGATGAATTCGTTGAAGACATTTTTTGCGTCATTGTGCTTGGTCAAGAATTTCTCTCCCACGAAGCGTCAAGGTGCGTGAGAAGGTTAGAATCGGTAGGCAAGAATCTGATGAATATGGCGGATGAGGAAATGTTTTATAGCTCAACTCGTTCAATTTTTACAGCGCTAGTTCGGCAGCGTGAGGCCGGCTGTTGTCGTGGAGAAGGACTGATTCTCTTCTTTTGACTAATACCGGTTGTTGTTCTTGGAGTTTACGGTGCACATTGTCGATTTGTTGGCAACACTTCTCTGCCGTAATCTTTTCGCCGGATTCAATAAGCTGGGATGAATGAGCCCTGCTGAAGCCCACTAAAAAGTCACCATAACCTTTTTGCGGTGCAATTTCGGCTTTGGGAAGTACTGTGGAGCCTGATCGCAATCCAACCATTAAGCTGAACGACTCCGGTTGTCGTACAGAATCCACTTCTCATCGCACATCACAATTCGATTAAGAAAAGGGTTATTTTTTTTTGAGAAAAATAAGAGCAGACGACACTTCGAAACAGAAATTTATTTGATTATCGTTTAATTCGTGCGGCACCCACTTGTCGAGCTTTTTCGTCTTTCCTGTGCGATTCAAGTGAGCGGAAAATGTTTTTGTGCTTACGCTAAGCTGTTCTGCAAGCTCTCGAACAGTGGTTCGCGTTTTTGTTTCCATTAGTGCCTTCAATCGCAACCGTCAAACTCGTTGGGACGTCCGTGACCTTCCCTATCTTCGAGGTCGAAATCATCAGATCGGAATTTCCGGAGCCATGTTCGCACTGTTGATTCACCAACACTCCCTTTACTCCAAACTTTCACTGTTCCATTCATACAAAAAGGTACACGAATATCACGTCTATTCATACCAAAATTAAAGCCTATAAAATTGTTAAAATAATAAACTTTGAAAAAATGTTAGATATAAAAAGGGCATACACCTGTGGTCGTGGGAGTTACTTAAAAAGGGCATATTTTGTTTCTTAAAAAATATATATTAAACGTACGCAAAAAAACAAATTTTTACTTAAAAAATTACACGGAAAATCAAGACATTAAAACCGGACATTTCATATGTACCGACCTAATACATCCTGTGAAGACGTGGTCGGTTTCCGTTTGACGTTCCGTTAGGTGATTCTCTATTCTCGGGCCAACATTCCCTGGTCTCGATAAATGAGCTTTATTCTTTTTGATGCGTGGGTTGCGCACTTAGAATGGGCAGGGAAGCTAAATAAATTTTGTATGAGGAACTGAAGCGGAAGGATTGTCGTGTAACTTAGTATGACTAGCGGACTTATGATGGAGGTAATAATTAGCGCTGTTCTTTTGTTATAGATGCGAAGTAAAAAATTATCTCTATCACGTGCTGTGATGTCAGTTTTCTATGATATCCTGTAACTGACACTGATCGCTTTTCGTAGGTTTGAACGCCAAGTGGTACCGCTCCACATGAGGAATGTTGAGGTTGCCAGCAGTCTAAAGCAGATCTTGTGAGGGCGCTCTAAGATCGTCAACGCAAGCAAGTCCCTGGACTCTGAAGATAGGAGGGTTTCGTTGGACATATATAGGTATGAAAAATGATAAAGAGCACAGCAAGCTCTCAATAACGATGTAACAAGCCGAATATTAAATAAAATGAGAGCGCCTGTTGTCATAAAACAAGCAGAAATGGTGTTTTCCTATTAATATTGGTTGTAGCAGACATTTTACTTACTAGATGTCTTTCTCGTTCAATTTTTGAACAATTACTTTTCCGCTGCATTCAAGAAGTCTCTCTGGATGATTACGTTTCCAGAACACCAAACAAGTCAAAGTCCCTTCTGATACACTTTGGACCAACAATATAATGTTTCTACCTTCGCCCAATCTTGTTCATTATTTCTTTGCCTAGAAAGGATAAAAGCTCACGACGTCTTCACAAGCTGTGCAGAAACCGGTATTCATCAACAGTACGTCACAGCGAGGTAAAATGTAAACGTAAAAAAAGATAAAGCTCTCGGCTTTGATCAATCCCTGAAGGAAGGCACAATGCATTCGACTTCATTAAGAATCGTTGGAGGTAACTGAATGATTATCTGGCCTTTTACAATGACTCGCGGTGGCCTACCGATCTGTTGATCCGGTGCTACTACCCTCCTAGACAAGTTTGGTACCAATTTGCCAACCCTGGAGGGATGGAAGGCTTGGTGGGCCATGGGCACGGAGATCGATTCCACGTGTGTGTCGCAGTAGCGCCTCCAGCCATTGCGCCATACGCGCCCAAGTATGAAGGCAGAAAAAACCTTGGCAAAACGTCAGGACATTTTTCAACTAAAATTATCTGCTGAAAACAGCTTACTGGGTTAATAGGCGGTGGTAACATTCGTGCAGTTTTATGTACCTGAAACAGTTTTAATTCGCTCTATTGCACTTTAGTTGACAACCGATCATAATTTGAAGAAAGAAATTGTAAACGTTGTTGTAGATTTCTTCGAGTAAGGCTTTTCTTAACTGGAAAGAATACCGAAAAAAAAGTTCATCGACGTTTGTAAACCTCAAGGAAACTTCATTAACGCGAGTTCACTTGAAGACACACAAAACCCATCTTCTTGCTCGTCACATCTTCCAACACCAACGAAATCGACGCTGTTAGAAACTGGAAAGAACGTAAACGTATATAAGTTAGAAAATCCGCACGAATATGAAGTTTCTAACGTTTTTGGAATATTTTCTTTTAAGGAGTTTACATTAAATCTGGCTGACTTACAATGGAAATAAATCCTATAATGGATGAAAGGTTATGTTTGTTCCATAATCATTGAAATCCAAAAAAAAATAAAACAAAAATTTCGCTGTTCACTTTGACAAAGTTCAGCGGCAAACTAGGGCATCACTTGTGTTCGCACTCGACATGCAATCGACATAAACTGCGCTTCATTCCACAACCGTACAGTAACCCAAGGATTTAAGCTTTTTCGTCTAGTGACAGCCTATCCTGAGTAGTTTCATTGCCCTCAGTCTTTACCCACACTTCTACTATAATATCTAGGTGAATGATAAAAACTTTAACTTGCTTAATGATTTGGATTTTTCTTCACGACATCGGAATTTATTCGGGCATCTTGGTAGTCGAAAGAGAATAGTCCAGTGAAAAACCACTCATCAGATAAATGGAGCGATGGCTAAGTGCTAAAAAAGATGATGTTGATGAAATCTGCGCTTTTTATGCTCAGTGGGCGGACTCGCATTCGTCATTGATGGAATGTCGAACACCCTCCACCTCCTCCTTTCTCACACATACAAACCGTCTTTGTTAACATCTGCTGTGCAGATTTCAGCACTTCTTGCATTCAATTCGTTTCCTCTCGTCCATCATCCATAAAGGTCTTCGGACTTTTCGCGTGTATGCTGGGCTTCTGCTTTTGGATTCTCATGTTCTTCGTGAATGTCAGTGGATGACTCCTGAGTCGATTCATCCTGGGCTCCTCAGACATTTGTGATAGAAAGTTTCCAGATAAATGTTATAAAGAGAACCGTTTTAAGACAAATCAGCAGTCAATTTTCCAACCCCCGACGATGAGAGACTTGCTAAGCTAGGGATGGGGTTGACAATGGGCTCATGATAAAAGGCACTACTATCCATCGACCACCCTTAGTGAAGACATGGAGATGCTCTGCTGTAGATATTCCGGGATTCTAAAGGTTGTCCAAATAATCATCATTAACCAATATTCAGGAAGACGACAAAAGTTATCAAATGGTAGTCGAGCCCACATGCAAAATCCTAGGGTAGATAACGGATGTGGTGAAACGAACCGAGTGAGGAATTGCTGGGAACTGCGCGACGTGTGTATTTCATTACATTCTCAAGGTAGAAACACATTTTCGCTTTTACATAGTCTTTGGAACTACATTTATTTCCCAATACGCAATCTGTTGGGAACTGCTTCTTTGTTAGTCTGCTCCAGTCTCACGGTTCGGTATCATCACGTGAAGAGGAACGGTGAAATATTTCTTTTTTGAAGTTTTCTTCAATTTTCACGTAGTTTTATAGACGCAGAAACGAGAGGACGAGATTTATTCCCTTAATGTTAAGGTTTCGTCAGAGGCTGGTGTCGATCCAGTGTAGTTATTCGTTGGGGTAGAGCTTAACCTAGTTTTACTGCGGTTTAGGATCGAATATTTACTTGCTTTGTATCCTTTTATAATGCTTTTGTACAAGCCTCTCATCTCTATTCACGTTTTTGGTGTCATCTGTTTTTTTGTGCACCTATATTTCGGTCTAAGTAACTTTATTGATATCGTTTAAAAACGAACGAAAGACAGCGAGTTGCAGTAGGTTCGGAGGTATTGCTTTATTCAAGGTTTCTTTTAAAAAAGACATAGTCACAATTAAAAAATCTGATTATGCATTCTGCTCTGATTTGGGGTGTCCTCTGCTGAGATAAAATGCATTTATGTATGCTCACTGAGAGATCTCAACAATGGGATATTGACTTGACCATCCATCGATTGATTGATTGATGGTTTGATTGGATAGACAGACTGATTGTTTCCCAAAACCGACTTTCTGTTAACCTCGGCATTAATTGATAATTCAATGCTTTCCTTCAATAAGCAGACACGAGGTTGTTAATATAGAATTTATTAGAATACAATAGCTGACATTTCGGCGGTTTCGCCTTCTTCAGAGCCGTTTAAATAGCTGATAAACGGCTCTGAAGAAGGCGAAACCGCCGAAATGTCAGAAATGTATTGTATTTTAATATATCCTATATTAGCAACCTCGCGTCTGCTTATTGAAGGAAAACATTGACTGATCGATTGTTTGTCTGAGGTAAAAAGTATTTCATCCCAGAGTTGCGATTTGAATTTTTTAAAATTACTCGCCGACATTATGAACAGTAACACTGTACGTGAATGTCCTATAAACTTCATCAACGCATGGACCACTCTATGAAGAACTTATGACTCACATGCTCTATGCAATGATGAGGTTTTGTTTCAGGGAATGACCAGTCTAACTGATGTGGATTTAGTACGGTGTATTGTTATCGGCGATGAAAAATCCGGTAAAGAACTGATGATGATGAAATACGCTTCGTTTACCGGAGTACGGTATAACGCCGAAGTTAGTGAACTTCATATTTCGTTTACTTCAGTTTTTTTTCCATTTTCGGCCAATATAATAACCAATCGGGCGCGTGTGGCGCAGTGGTCGGAGGCGCCCTGGTATATAAATGTGGAATCGATCCCCGCGCCCATGGTTCACCAAGCCTTCCATCTTTCGGGTTCGACAAATGGGTACAACACTTGTTTGGGAGGATAGCAACACTGGCTCGATACATCAGTAGGCCACCGCCAGTCTTTGTGAAGACCAAATATGCATTCAATCACCTCCGAACGATGCTTAATGAAGTCGAATGCACGGCGCAATCCCTCAGAGATTGATCAGCACCGAAAGCTTTTTTTTGTTCTGTACAAAATCCTACCGGTAGTCGGTGGCCATTGGTCTCATTGGTTGGTTCAAAACAAACATCATTGGGAAAACTTTTCAGGTGTCAAATTCACTTCTTGCTTGTTGGACTTTCGGGGATTTGACTTCTTCAAAATAGCTAAGATTCACTGAAAATCAGACCACCACTTCTATAAAGCTCTACCCTAACTGTCCAATATATCCTTTTTGCAATCTTGAAAAACACAGTGGACCAATTTGATCAATTAGCTATTGGCTAATATCGAGGACATCACCCCATACGAATTCTACTTCTCAACTTTATGACGTTCTCTTGTTGTTCGGAATGTTGATTTTTATTTATCGCGTTTTAGAAGTGTTCACGGCAGGGTATTATTTGAAAAGCAACCACAGTGATACTGAGATATTTGAAAACTCCGGATCGCCAGTGTCTGCGGTGGGGAGCGAACGCGCTGTTACCCTTTTCGGAGGGTAACGCGTTCACCACCACACTATGCATGCCCTCTATTTCGCCTGTCTCTCGATCACTGCTATGAGCAATACTGCGTTCAATGCCGATTTGGGCTCTCCAGATCAATCCCGTTGACAGGTGATTGCTGATGGCAGTGATCGATCGAACTAGCTAAGAGACAGGCGAAACGAAGAACCAGGATGGTGCGGTGGTGAACGCGTTAGTCTCTGGAAAGGACAATAACGCGTTCGTTCCCCACCGCGGACACTTGCGGTCCGGAGTTTTGCAAATATCTCAGCATCACTATGGTTGTTTCTTTGTTGCATTTGCTTACAGTTATGATTTTAACTTATATGGTTTAGCGTAAAGAGATTGTTACCGCTTTCAACGGCAGTGAGTGTGTTATTGTTGATTCGCCTCGGATCATCGACACTGACGCCGACGAACCCCATGTCTTCCTTCTTTGCGTTTCAGTGGCCAGCAGGACGAGTCTAGAAGAGGCTGTGACAATGGTTTGTAGCATTTTTGAGGATTTCCCTCTAATAGGTGTTTCTACAACTTAATCTGAGCCTTCATTTAATTTAGATTGAAAAGAATCACTATTTGGCCTTAGTTTAAAATTATTTTTCTGCACATATTTGCTTAGACTTGGACATCATGAAAAGTAACGTATCCTAACTATGAGATCCTTATATAGACAACAAGTTTCCGTAGTCCAAAATAGAGTATAAGGATTTCGTAGTTTTCCAACCAACCTTTATGAACATTCTTGAGCTTTCGGTTTTGATAGGTTGCCATGCAAGAAAAAGACGTTGAGTTGTCACGAAAATCAGATTTTTTCAAATATTAGCTTTTCTTTTTCTTACGCTTTGTTTGATTTTTCAACTGCTTTGAAAAAAGGACTACTTCCTATATTCTTTCTACTTCCGTTCAGCAAACACGAGGTGCTATTTTATTTCCTTATTTACGTACAAGCTGACGTTTCGGCGGATTTCGTCTTCCCAGAACCTGGAAAGGTCAAGTTGACAGCAACCTATTCGACCTCCATAACCAAGCAGAAAAAACGCTATACCAAGATTTCAATCACATTTAACACAGCTCTGCACACACCGCTTTCTATGAGTCTTCCATTGAGTATGTCATGTGAAAACCGACCGCACGGAATTCACATGGAAGTGTAATGTGCCCCTCCCGTCAGAATAACAGGTTTATATAGTGTCCAATATCACGCGTGATAATGAGGCATTCCTCCCTACGGTTCATTTTCGGATTCTTGGAATTAATCCAGAACGTCTCGAGAGTTTTGCGCGCTTGTGTTCTCGATTCTTGCGCGAGGTTCGTAACCTTTACTTCAAAATCTCCGCTATGCCTCTGCGTCCTATGCGTGCCTAGAGGAACATTTGGCTTACGTTTGCCGACTAGGTGTTTTTTTATACGTATGCAGAGTGGTCTACCCGTTTCGCTAACGTATTCGTCCCCGCACGCTTTACAGATCAGATAGACTGTACCCGAACTCATGCAGTCACCGTCTCTACCATTGGGGCAAATTTTGCAATTCTGCGTTGCACATAGACGGTCGTATAGGCGGTTACGAACTAGCTGGCGCCTTAGATTACTCGGTGGTATTTCGATTATCGTTACCGAATTCTCTAAACTGGCCCTTCTTAAACAGCGTTTTATAGCTGCACTTACTTCATTTGAAATGAAAAGCAGTATAAACGGGACTTCTCTATCGCTAAAGTTGTTGTTTGGGAGCCTAGGATTTCCCCTACACCTATTCCGAGCTACAGTTTCGTAGCCATTAGAAATGACTATTTGCCGTTCAGGGACTATAAGTATAAGTTCAGGGACTCCTCTCTCTGCTGTCTTTCTGTGCACACGCTGGTAGCTGTTCGATACATGTTTCTCACAAGCGAACTTTTCGTGTGAGAGGGGTTAGAGGAGCGGTGCTCTTGGTTCATTACCAGAGAGAGGAGTCCCTAAACTTGGCGCGACAAATAGCCATTTTTAATGGCTACGAAACTGTAGCTCGAGATAGGTGTAGAGGAAACCACAGGTACCCCAACGATAAATCTATCGACAACAAGGTTCCGTTTATACTGCTCTTTATTTCAAATAAAGTAAGTACAGCTATAAAACGCTGTTTAAGAAGGGCCAGTCCAGAAAATTCGGTAACGATAATAGAAATACCACCGAGTAATCTAAGGCGCCAGCTAGTTCGTAACCGCCTATACGACCGTCTATGTGCAACGCAGAATTGCAAAATTTGCCCCAATGGTAGAGACGGTGACTGCATGAGTTCGGGTACAGTCTATGTGTTCCCTTGTAAAGCGTGAGGGAACGAATACGTTGGCGAAACGGGTAGACCACTCTGCATACGTATAAAAAAACACCTAGTCGGCAAACGTAAGCCCTATTTCAAAGATCCTTAACACCGTAGTGGAGCGAATTTGCAGAGTTCCGTTCGTTCTAATCGGAACCCAAATCGACAAACGGCTATCAATGTGTGTTGAGAATTATGGATCTGGAGAGACGAAATACCTTCCGGTGCCACTAAACCAAGCTGAATCGTTTGCGAAACGAATTGGAGCTAGCGAATACCTAGAATGTTCTGAAGTTACCGGAGTAAGTGGTAGTTCTTCATTGAGTTTTTCTAGAAATTTACAGAAAGAAATTCTTTTAATATAAAAAAGTCTTTTGCCAAAGATAGAGGTTTATTGCCTCTGGTTAGTTTCATATGCTCAAGGAGTTTTTCTATGCAATAACCTAAGGATCAGACCAAGAAAAACCTTTACTAATACAGAACTTGTTAATGGTTGGTATTGGGATGAATGATAATGCTAGTTAACTTTTTTATTTACTTTGCTGCCTAATATAATTTTTCACAGCAGGGTGTTATGTGAAGTACAACCACAACGATGCTGAGATATTTGCAAAACTCCAGATGGTAGCTGTCTGTTATAGTGTTAGTGCTTATTCATACGTTGAAACACTTCATCAGCCAATGAGGACGATTCTATTCTACAATACGATTTTTACTCGCTTTGAAAATAGAATGTATTAGACGTAAAATCGGCGTCCTATTGTTATCTTCATGGATCAGGTTTCAGGTAGGGCTTGATGATGTGTTTGAGAGCGCTTTTGAAATCGGTCACAACTATGCGCTGGAACGAATACGAGGTCTTCGTCGAAAAATTTCACATCCACGGTAGGTGGAGACCAAAAAGCCGAGTTGCGTCACACAGTAAACGATTCTGGTACGACGAGTTTCCTCGCTCAACAAGTCGTGTGGAAACTTTTGTTCCAAAGAAATCCGCAATTCGGGAATCATTTCTGAATTTTTGCATGATCATTGTTTTTGTGTAACACGTAGTAATCGTTAGATGAGCGATATCTAATTTTTCCAATTTTTTGTATTAAATTCTTAGGCACTCTGGATTAATTCTAGAAATCCGAAAATGAACCGCAGGGAAGAATGCCTCATTATCACGCGTGATATAGGGCAGTATATAAAACTGCTTTTCTGATGTGAGAGGCACATTATACTTCCATGTGATTTCTGTGCGGTTGGTCTCTACGTGACATACTTAGTGGAAACCTCATAGGAAGCGGTGAGTTTGCAAAGCTGTGTTCAAAGTGATTGAAATCTTGGTTTAGAGTTTCTTTGTTTGGTTATGGAGGCGTCTGGCCGAGTAGATTGCTATCAACTTGACCTTTCCAGGCTCTGAGGAAGGCGAAATCCGCCGAAACGTCAGCTCATTCGTGAATAAAGAATAATAACACCTCGCGTTTGCTCAACAAAAATACGAAGTAAATTCTTAGAATAATATTTTTAAGAACACTTCGATGGAATTCGCTAGGACTTGTAACTCTTTGGGTCGTATCACTGAGTTTTTTATTATTGAAATTTACTTCCTCCTTAGATAATGACGGTGACTTGAACCGTAATAAAATTGCTATTATTGTCGCAATCTTATTTATATTATTGGCTTTTTTGCTGTGGAAATTGTATTTGGTCTAATGTTTGGATGTGGATTTCATTCCTCCTCACCAACTAATCTCAGTTAGTTTTGATTCGTCACCTTTTTGGCTCAGAATTGATAAAAGGTGATGTGGTACACTCCAAATGTTTCAGCGCTCACTTATTCTTCCCATGACCACCAGTTTACTTCATCGGCATCCGTATTAGCGCTCAAAGTCTGTTATGAATTCATTACCATTCATATGGTACGAAAACGGCAGCCGATTTCAACTTTTAACCACCACCTCTTAGCCTATCGCAAAAATGCTACCTGTACTGCGCTGGGACTTTTAAGAAATTGGACTTTCCTATCCGTTCTTCCTCAAATTTAGTTCTAAGCCGTTTTGCAGGTAAAGTAACATTTTATTGGATAATAAGGTCAACACTGAATTGTTATTAAAGTTTAAACCGGATAAACCATAGGCGCTTTGTTTTCAGAGTAGTGAAGATCCCATACAAGTGTCCGCTGCAGTCATTTTTTTTGGCATGTAGATCCTCCAAGTTCACCAAACCAAACCCAGCTCAGCAGAACATCATTTGAATAAAGTGACCTCATTCATCAGTACCCTTTTGTATGAGGTCGATGTTTCTTCGCATCGTGACAACTGTTTGTAAAAGCAGTCCATAAAGTCTAGACAACGAACTAAACATTAACAAAGTAAAGTTTTTGGCGTTGATCAATCCTTGAGGGATGCGCCATGCATTCGCCCGGATTAAGAATCGTTTGGAGGTGATTGAATGCATATTTGGTCTTTACAACGACTCGCGGTGGCCTACCGATGTACTGAGCCATTGCTGCTATCTTCCTAGACCACTCTGGCAGCAATTCGCCGACCCCGCAGGAATGGAAGGCTTGGTGGGTCATGCGCGCAGAGATCGATTCCACATGTGTGTGGCAGTGGCGCCTCCAACAGCCGCGTTACACACACCCTAACTAAACTCGCTAAGTAGTGTTAAACCAAAGTGGCTTTGTTGACTGCACTCAAGTAAAGTCATGGATGAAACGGTATAAAGAAGGCGAAGGCACGGAGTCGTTAGTGGAATAAATTTTACAACAGCCTTTTATAAGCTTAGTAACGTAAGGGAGTATTGATTATTCATGTGGAAGTATAACGGTAGGTAACGGCGGATCCCTCTCATATAAGGGATTTCAAGCCGATTAGTCGCAAGGCTACGTGGCCCATTCCTAAGTGGCGGTTGGAAGGCTAATCGCGGACCAGAAGCGACGTTTGCTTTCCTGAGAGAAGCTGCTAAAACCTCAGGGCCATTTTAAACTACCTAAAGCTCAAAGAACTAAAGTGACGATCTGTAACTACAATGCAAGTACACTTGCATCCGAGTTCTCGATACAAGACTTGCTCATGCAAGCAAGATGAATAAGACACAACATCATCGGCCTGCCCGGGGCGAGAAGACGCCAGCCTTTCAACGCAGTCAATGATACTGGAGAAGAACTGACCCTCGGAACACAAGACAGAAGAGTCGGTAGCGTCGGCAATCCCGCCAACACGAGTTTGGCCATAGAAATTGATTCATTCGAACAATTAGTAGCCCAAGTCGGACGTTTAGGATTGAGGTGATGTAGATCAGTACCATATTTGCTAATATTCATCGTTTTGGTGCCGACATCAAAACATGATGAAAAAGAAGTCTAAGTGTTCTATATGGACTTGGAAAAGCTCTACAGAGAAGACCACACATTTTTCGAGATTATCATTGGAGATTTCAGCGCTAAGCTCGAACCTAGAAGAAGGTCTCAAGAAAGTCACATTAGGACCCAAGGATTAGGATAGAACGAGCAGGGTAAGCAGCTGTCCTAGTTTATCATGACGACCAAGAGGACCCATGGCAGCTGGCATTTCCAGGAGCACAATCCTCATCGATGGAGGTGGGAGTCCTCCAGCGGAGAGTACCATAACGAAATAGACCACAGCATAGTAAATCGACCGTTTTGTTCAACCGATCTCACTGTTGTCACAGAATTCTATGCAGAAACAGGCCATCGATTACTTCGTGCAAGATTTCATTTCTCGCGGAAGGGAGAAAAAGACGCTATATTCGGAAAATAAAGTCCGAAATCCACCACAAACAAGGATTTATTCAGTTCATTAGTCGGCTGCTGGGAAGATGCCTCTCTCAATAATATTGACGAGCAATACGACCGACTCATTCAACATCTTCGCGTTAGCTCAATGAAACGTAGAAGTTGGAAAGTCACCAAAAGACGTCTGTCTACAGAAGCACCTGATGCACCAGAGTAGAATCACAGAGCTGTAGGCAATCGCCAACTAACGTCCGAACTTGCGAAAGAATGAAGGCAGACGACAGAAGAAGATCTTAAACAGAGAAGAGCAGCAATCATAATCGAAGTTACAAAGGCAGGAAAAAGCATTCTCAAAGCCCATCGAAGTTTCGCCAATTAAAAACCCGCTACAAAGTCCAGGAATGCAATGCAAAAACTCATTTACGATCACTACTCGAATATCTTCAACGGCCATGTCGGCCTGCCCTCATATGAAATAAAGGAGGACGAAATCGCTGCACCAGCAACCCTCCTTCCGAAATGCGACATGCTGTTGCGTCGGTGAAAAATCGAGCAGAGTCAGGTACGGACAGGATAACATCTGAACACCTGAAGAAGCTTCCACCAGCCCTCGAAAGCGCACAGGCTCGGCTCTTTACAGGTTATATGCCTCAATGCAAAGTTCCTACTCATTGGAAGACCAACAAGACCGTGCCATTGTTCAAGAAGTGTAAATTCCACGACGTTAGCAACTACCGCCCAATTTGCTTGCTGTGTATCGTCTACAAACCTTTCACTTGAGTCGTCCTAAACAGGATTGACAGAAAACTGGGCGAAGGGCAGCCATATGAGCAAGCAGGGTTTCGAGAAGGATTTACTACGATGGCCCACATCCACACGATAGCAAGACTTATTGAAGTGCCGCAAGAGTACATAAAGACCGCACTGTCTCACTTCCATCGATTTAAGGAAGGTCCTTGACTCTGAGATAGAAGCAGTTATGGAAGCTCTTGATAGTCAGGAAGTCCCTACTCGGTATATGAATATTCTTCGTGAGCTGTACAAAAATTTCACAATCAAGATATCACCATTCTACAACGATATTAACATCTCCGCTAAAAGAGGGGTTAGGCAAGGTGATACCATCTCGCAAAAATTCTCGCCATCTCACCACTGGTTGCGGCTCATCCAATGTTCTTCATATGCGCGGGACGATAAACTTCGTGAAGAGCTTGTGAAGCACGCTCAAAAAGCAAATCGGACGACAGTTATAAAGATCCTTCCGTACACGGTTCTCGCGCATTATGACCGTGTGCGACACCTTTCACTGAAATGGGATTTTTTGCTTGTGAAGGTAAGCTGTCATATGGTTTACAAGAAGTACATGTAAAATTGACGCCTCCAGCTCTAGGGAAACTGGCGGTAATATTATTGCGTGCTGGAGCTGTGCCTGTTTTCAAACTTTCCATCGCAACTCGAACCTACGTTGGATGAATTTCATGTTGTTTTTCTCCAACAAGGATATTAGTGTCCTGGTTGGGGATTATGGAGCGGATAATGTTGGTGTAGAAAGTTTCCGCATTAATCTCATATCATGGCGAAAATTTTTAACGATCCAATCTTCAATGATGCTGGGATATTTGCAAAACTCGGAGCCGCAGATGTCTGCGGTGGGAAACGAACGCGCTACTGTCCTTTCTGAGGAGTAACGCGTTCACCACCACACCATGCGAGTCCTTCGTTTCGCCTGTCTCTCAGCTAGTTCTATCGATCTTTCGCCATCATCAATCACCCGTTACCGGGATTGATCTGGTGAGCTCAAATCAGCAATGAACCCAGTTAGGCTGAGGCTTTAGTTTTATAATCACAAATCGATAGAAATAGCTGAGAGACAGGCGAAACGAAGGACTCGCATGGTGTGGTGGTGAACGCGTTACTCCCCGGAAACGACAATAGCGCGTTCGTTCACCACAGCAGACACCTGCAGACCGGAGATTTGCAAATATCTCAGCATCATTGAAGTTATATTTCGCAATATACCCTGCCATTAAAGAAGAGTAGGCAGTAAATAATAAATTGAAATTGATCCCATCTTCGTTCATCAGGACTGACTGCGGAAACTGTAGTCACACCAATCCTAACGACATTTTTTCAAACTACTTCTCTATGCTGCTTCCAGTAATTTCTTCTGTCTGTACCAATGTAGGCTTTTCTGCAAATCTCTTCTGCAGCTAGAATTTATTACTAGCCATGTTAAACGTGTTGCAGTAGGATCAAGCTTCGATTTCCTTATTTTTCGAACAACTCTTTTGTAGTAAAAGAGATGTGATCCGATCTTCTTGTTTGAGGAAATGAGGCGAATCCAGCATAGATTTTCAGTCCTTCGACAAACAGCTCGTAATCCTCGCTTGGCGCTCCTTTAAGCTGCCAGTCACGTTTGGGTAGGACTTCGTTTAGAATGTTCTTGTCGTACACAGTTAGACTTTTTCCTCGTGGCCGACGAAGAGAATTCTCTTCCACCTTACGGCTGAATTGAATCTTCGCACGAACAAGGCGGTGATCGAGACCACATATAATGACGGGACTTCCAATTTGTCAAATAGGCACCATCTTCTGTTTGTCTGAATATGGTCGATCTCCACATGAGTCATGCCGTTTGGAGACTCCCGTGTCCAGCGGCGGCTTTCTTTCTTTTGGAGAAACGACGAGTTTTCATGGAAAGGCCGTCCTGCAGGTGACAGTTCTGCGAGACGCTTCCCATTCTCGCTCCTTTCTCGTATCCCAAAAGTTTAAATCTTGTGCTCGACCTTGTTGACCTATCCTGTTCTGGGGTTCTAGTCTGTGACAACAAAATTACGATGACCTGTCATCTGTAGTCCCGTTGATCGTCGAGTGACTCGAGTGGGCTCCAGTAAATCTTCCATTTTTCCCTGTTGCGTGCAAGAGTAGCCCATTGGGTTCTCCTCGCTCTAGGGACTCGTCGAGCATCATATCTTTCTTTAAGGCTCTTTGTGAAGAACTCTTACCATCGGGTCGGTGCTCTTTCTGCAGTACGTTTGACATCCCGAGGAACCCACTTACTAACGGCTCTTGTCCATCGGTTGCCATTCATACGCATTACGTGTCCGGCCGACCCTATCTTCGAATGGTTGGCGTACAAAACGGCATCTTTGATTTTTGATCGTTGACGCAGGTCGAAGCTTCGGATCCCATCCCTTACCTGTGTGGAACGGGAAACTCCTAGCATCGTCTTTCGACTTTGCGTTCGATTACGCTGAGTGACCTCACATTCTGCTTACGCAGCGACCAGGTTTCTGACGCGCACATTAGGGCAGGAAGGCCCGCTGAGTCGAAAGGTAAGCACGGAGTTGGGTGTTCTTTGCCCTCTTCACTACATCCACGGTGGTGTTGAAAGCTCTCCAAGTCGCTCGTTTCCTTCTGCTCAACTCTGGAGCTAAGTCGTTCAACATGTAGATTTCCCAACCTACACATACATAACTGGGGCATTCGGAAATATTCGTTCCGTTGAGCGCGAATAGGGCATACGAAAGCAATCCGTTCCTCATAAGCATCGNTTTTGTGAGATTTAGTCGATGACCAATCTTTCTACGGGCTAACAAATTCGTCAAGCGTACGTTCCGCCTGGACAATATTTGGTGCTATAAAGACGATATCATCAGCAAAGCGAAGGTGATGTAACTGTCGACCATCGATTTTCACTCCCATATTATCCCATTCCAATGTTCGCATGACGTTCTGGAGGGTGGCGGTAAATAATTTTGGCGAGATGGTATCGGCTTGCCTTAACCCCTCTTTTGACGTTAATGTTAATGTCGTTGTAGAATGGTGATATCTTGATTGTGAAATTTTTGTACAGCTCACGAAGAGGCTTTATGTACTGAGTAGGGACTCCTTTACTATCGAGGGATTCCAAGACTGCTTCTATCTCAACTGAATCAAAGCCCTTCTGTAAATCGATGAAAGTGAGACAGAACGGTCTTTTGTACTCTAGCGATCCTTCAATGAGCCTTGTTACCATGTGGATGTGGTCCATCATACTAAATCCTTTTCGAAACCCCGCTCTCTCACATGGCTGTCCTTCGTCTAGTGTCCTGTCAATCCTGTTTAGGACGACTCGAGTGAAAAGTTCGTAGACGACAGACAGCTATCAGATCGGACGATAATTGCCAATATTGTGTATAGGTCACCCTTCTTGAACAATAACACGGTCTTGTTGGTCTTCCTCTGAGTAGGGACCTTGTATTCAAACAGGTAACGAGCCAATGTCTTTACGAGAATTGGCAAAAGGTTCTTCAGGTGTTCTGGTCTTATTCTGTCTGGACCTGGCGTTGTTCGATTTTTCACCAACGAAATGGCATATCTGATTTCTGATGGGAGAACCGGTGGTACAACACATCCATCCTTCTTTATTTCATTCGGTTGCTCGTAGTTCGTTCGTTTTCACACTAGCGTATCAGCTCGAGTGTTTCTAGGGACAGACGTCTCTTGACGACTTTCGAACTTTCAGCTTTCATAGCGCTAACGTGAAGATGTTGAATAAGCCAATCGTGTTCCTCGCCGATGTTGTCAACAACGGCATCTTCCCAACAGCCGATGAATTGAATAAGTCCCAGCATGTGGTGGTTCTGGGACTTCGGTTTTGGAATTTAGCGGCTTTTTCTCCTTCTGCGACGAACAGAATCATGCACGGAGGCGATAGTCGGATCGTGTGTAGAATTTTGGGACAACAGCGAAATCGGTTAAGCTAAACTTTCTATTTACTATGATGTGGTCTATTTCGTTATGGTAGTTTTCATTGGAAGACTCCCACGTTCAGCGTTTAGGGTGGGGCTTTTGGAATTGCGAGCTACCATGGATGGTCTTGGTCGTCATGATAAACTCAGACAGCCGTTCACCCTGTTCGTTTCATTCTAATCCGTGGGTCGTAATGTGACGTTCTTCAGGCGCTCTCCCTAGTCCAATCTTGGCGTTGAAATCTCCAATGATAACCTTGCATTTGATGCCGGCGCGTAAACGACGAGGATTGTCAAAGCCGTAATTGATCCACGTCTGATTAATCGTAAACGTCTGGTTCGCGTTCTAAGTTGTTCGAATGAGTCGAGGTTCATGGACGAACTCGTGTTGACGAGAACGCCGGTGCCGCCGACTCCTATGTTGTCGCATGTTCCGAGGAACAGTTCTTTTCCGGTGTCATAGACGGCGTTAAAAGGCTGGCGTCTTCTCGTCTCGACCAGGCCGATGGCATCGTACCTTATCCTACTTGCTTACATGAGCAAGTCTTCTATCGAGGACTCGGATGCAAGTGTACGTAGATTTTAGGTGGAGATCATCACCATGGTTTTTTGAAATGCAGGCAGCCTCCATTGGCCCTGAGATTTTAGCAGCCTCTCCGTACAACGCTACCGAATTGGAGGACCTTTCGGAATCAAGAGAATGAAGGCCGCTTTTTACTGTGTATACCTAAGTATAGTTTGCTGGACTCTGAACGTGGGGCTGGGTATACTCACGGGTAGCTTTTCAGGGTCTCGCAGAGTGCACATGGAGCTTATTTGTTGGAGGCGACTCGTAACCGCCTCCCATACACTTCCCAGTCACTTGATTGCAGGCTTTTGGCCGAATTGATTCGTAGAATACAATCCGCATAAGCGAGAACAGACCCAGACACGCATGCATGAATGCGCCTAGCAAATACAGAATGCATGTGCCAAATCGGGCAGCAGAAATGCGGAGTCCATCCCCTGGGTCTACTTGCGTCTTAGGGAAGCAAAGATCGCTCTTGGTCCGCGATTACCCTCCTATCTGCCACCTAAAGGAGCACAACGTAGGCTCGCGGCTAAGCGGCTCGAGATCCCTCATATGAGGGAGATCCGTTGCAATGCGTATTACTATCAGTTGGAGGATCTTAACCACAATTTATTTGCTATAAACAAATTTATGGTACGCTTTATATTTATGGTTGCAACTAAGATCCTCCAACTGATAGTAGAACGCATCTAGTTCGTACTCATAAGCTACGTCGGTAGGTGACTAACAGTTGATGGTTGTAATCTTCTTATAACGCGCCAGTCAAAGAAGAAGGACGGCCATGCGATGGGAAAGGATCTTGTATGAGTCGATGAGATGGACTATGAATGGGTGTAAGGCAAGGCCTACATCGGCAACATTTTGTGACAGGACCTATTCTCCATAGATGACAAGGGTCCTTTTGTTTAGTTGATGTATCTCCTCTTCTTGATTTTTGTTTCTTATAGTGCTATGACGTGAAATTTAATGCGATCTGCGGCTATAATAAGAGCGTGAAGATCAGTGTCTGTGAAAAGTGTTCTAGCCTTATACGTGCATACTAAGAAACAATTTCCATGGCGTGTCGTGCGTGTGTTCGTCAAATCCAGTTCCAAAGAAGTCCTACGTAACCCGAGATTTTGTGGCCTCTCACCGGTCGTCTCATAGCTTGACGTAATAGACCGAGGCGCCCACTATGCGGAATACTGAGGTTGGCCTATTGCTGGTTGTCAACTTCATCCTTCCTGGAGTCGTGACTCAACCCTGCAAAGGCGTGTCCAGGTCTTTAGAACTGAGAATCCAAGGAAGGTGTCAAGTTTATTAATAATTCGAAAGACCGACTTTCTATGAACCTCGGCATAGATAGTTGATATATTTATTTATGTGATCTTATAAACTGATCTCCTTAAGCTGACGCGAGGTTGGTACAGATTTCCGTTGTCGTTGTCGTTGTCGTTGTTTTTGATGAAGATGAAACTTTCAAATATTCATTAATACTTTAACATTCTTTTCCACCGAATAATAAACAGTATTCTAACATAAAGTACGTCCAGGCTCTGAGGAAGGCGAAGTCGCCGAAACGTCAGCCATCGTTCAATAACATCAAAAACAACGACAACGACAACGAAGATCTGTACCAACCTCGCGTCAGCTTAAGAAGATCAGTTTATAAGGTCACATAAATAAATTCATTAATAATATTAATATAATGGTATATTAATAATATTGTTGAGCTGTGTGAAAGCTAGTAATGATTCCAACTTCTGCAAGATTGATTGTTTAGAAAAAGGAAGTTATTACCACCAGACAATCACGATTATCACTAACAAAAATTTTGTATATAAGAGCATCCACGGGTTAGTATATCTCATTTGAGAGAAGTTACGCTATAGGAGATCCGGCTTGATACGATGGCCAAGACACCACAGCGAGAGACGAACGACTGTAGATATCGAGTTGGATCATCGGCTCTGAACAAGACGAAGACATCGAAAAGCTAGCTGAATAAATATTAGTAATAACCTCGTAATAGTTTGTCAGTGAAACAAGAAAAGGAACATTTTACACTTGGTAAAACACTTTATCTCACTTCACGGTCACAGCCATGCGTCATTCCGCTTCGTTCTACCCCAGCACTACGCTTCCTGTCGTTTTTCAATTGTTAAACAAAAATGCTAAGGAAATGTTAAGAAATAAAACAAGAAGCAGTCGATACATTAGAAGGACATTGCCAGGTAATAGAGGTTGATTTATTCTTATGATAATACATTCCGCTCGATTTTACTCCGCATGCTACTTTCACTCCATATGAAAATTCACGTCGTAAGAAATAACCGTTATAGGCACTCAGTTTGAATCATTCCGACTTTGAAGAAGGCGTTGGCGTCAAAGCGTTGGCCACAATAAAATTTTGCATGGAGCTCGTGCTAGTTTTACCGATAGAACAAGGCATTAGGTCTACACAGTGATGATAAGTTCAACTGTTATTCCAGCTATACTCACGATTCTTGCGTTGACAAATAAGTGATTATATTGTAGGAAAGCCATCGATGATGACATCGGCTGAAAGAATATTGCCTGGCAGAATTTAGTTGCTTGAAAAGCCTATCTAGTAAGCTGCTTATTTTTACAAAAGAGCACTTATTGACTCTTTCTTCAACTCCTTGCCAAATTTTACCGATTTCAATGCATATCTGCGAACTTTCGCTGAGTAAACGTGAAGGTATTTATAGGGGCACTCCGAATGTGGTTTTCAATGAAGTCATTGCAAGGTTTTGGTAGAATCGACATGAATGTATCCAAACTTACACCAGAACACCCAAGCTCGCTGTACGAATATATCAACGTACTTAAAGAATCCATAAATATCATTCTGCCGGGCTGCAGACAGACGAGTCCGTCCTTGAAAACAGCTATACCTTCCAACAAATACTAGCTTAATATTGCTCTGTGCTCTGCTCTTTATCTACTGCACGATGACGACCTCGTATCCAAGCAGCTCGCTTGATTTTCCCCGTCCGTAGTACATGGGATTTACTGGCGGAATGGAATTCTTACTTTGATAGGTACGATAGCTGAACGAGGACCCATAAATACAAACGTTTTCTCTAACCTTTATCACAATTAATGTTTACGACAGAGGCGTGTGCAGCGCAGTGTTCAGGGGCGATCTGCGATACACATCGGGTCAAATCGCGCTCCCTAGATTCACTAAGTCTTCCATCCATCCGGTGTCGGCGAATTGGTACCGGACTTGTGTGGGAGCATAGTAGCACGATACATCAGTAGGCCATCGCAAGTCGTTATAAAAGACAGATATGTATTTATTCACGATGCATAACATAGTGGTACATTCATCAGAGATTGATCAACGCCGAGAGCTTTATCTTTTACCTTTTCATGTTCACGACTTAAGAATTGATCCTGTGCCAACCTATTTTGTCCACCTTAGGTTGCATCGTTTGCGAAATGGAGGAGAGTCGGCATTTATTCAAACATAGTTTCTGAATCGACTCTAGGTCTTTCCCAAAGATCGGACTAGGATTTCTCCCAGCAGTGACGCCTTAACAGCTTCCAGTTCTTTACAGCTCCAAATCACAAAAAATTGGAGTGCTTGAAATGTGAAACATTTTGCCCATATATTTATTTGTTTATTTATTTGCATGCTTATATATATATATATTCTTCGACGTCCACTAGCATGGAAATAAATTAGTGGCTGTTTACGTGAGAGATCTTAAATTCTAAGTGTTGGAATTTATTCTTAATACCATCATGTTATGAATAAATGAACTGAGGTTAGTCTAGAGATTCTCTGTACTTCACACATGGTATTTTTTTGGTATCGTACCCGTGGCTAACCAAGCCCTCAAACCCCTTCCGATCGGAATTTTTGGTACCAGATATGTCTGTGAGGATAAAAACGTTGACTTCATCATCCTTAGTTGTCGATAAGTTATTGCAAAGGCCAAATATGCATTTAATCACCTCTGTGATGCTATAGAGAATTCCTCTATCAAATAAAGAATTTTCTATCTACCTAACTAATACATTCTATGGATTGATGGAGACCGCGTTGCTACAACGCCGCGCGCGTCCCCTGCATCCATGTCCCGTTCTGGCCATTGGGCACTCCGCTAGCTTGGACGTAGCCACGAGCACTAGCACCGTCATTTGGCCCGACGACGCCTTGGAGACCGCCGTCGTCGACTCCATCATTATTTCCCTCCCGCTTGACCTTTCCTTGCAGATTCATTTGCTTAGGTCGTAATGATATTAAGTGTAATCCTAAGCTCTTGCATTGCTGATACATTAATGTTATCATATTTCGAAACCGACTTTCTCTAAACCTCGGTGTGACTAATCAATATGTATTCTTTCTCGATAAGCTTGCACGAGGTTGATAAATATATTTATTTTCGGCTAACGTTTCGACGTCTTCATCTTCCTCAGAGCCGATGGTCCGAGTCGATGGTCCATGATTGTTGTTCGTCTCGACGTTGCAGCTTGACGAAGATGGCTTCGATTCGAGAAGATGGCTCACTGAGGAAGACCTGGCTCGACACGAAGGCGAAGCTGCAACGTCGAGACGAACAACAATCATGGACCATCGACTCGGACCATCGGCTCTGAGGAAGACGAAGACGT
>UYYA01004679.1:59143-76865 GCA_900624975.1 Angiostrongylus costaricensis
CGATGGTCCATGATTGTTGTTCGTCTCGACGTTGCAGCTTGACGAAGATGGCTTCGATTCGAGAAGATGGCTCACTGAGGAAGACCTGGCTCGACACGAAGGCGAAGCTGCAACGTCGAGACGAACAACAATCATGGACCATCGACTCGGACCATCGGCTCTGAGGAAGACGAAGACGTCGAAACGTTAGCCGAAAATAAATATATTTATCAACCTCGTGCAAGCGTATCAAGAAAGAATACATATTAATGTTATCGTTGATTCTCGTGTAGTTACGTTGTGTGTGTTAACATAAGTTAAATATTTATTTATGAGATCTTATAAACTGATCTTCTTAAGCTGACGCGAGGTTGGTACAGATCTTCGTTGTCGTTGTCGTTGTTTTTGATGTTATTGAACGATGGCTGACGTTTCGGCGACTTCGCCTTCCTCAGAGCCTGGACGTACTTTATGTTAGAATACTTTTTATTATTCGGTGGAAAAGAAGGTTAAGGTATTAATGAAGATCAAACTTTCAAATAGACGCCATATTGAACAGAAAGGCCACTCACCGTGATGTTACGTGCGGGACTGGCCCACACGTAGTTCACGTGGAGTCGCGAGCAAGACACGCCCCGGGGTCAAAATATCATTTTGAAATAGGGCGCCAGGTCACGTGTGATAGTGAGGCATTCGTCCTTCCGGTTCATCTTTGGATTTTTGAAATTTATCCAAAACGCCTCAAGAGTTTTGCGCGTTGATGTTTTTGATTCCTGCGCTAGGATCCGCACATAAGTTAAATACTTTCTTTGCTCATAGGTACCTTACAAACAATTCTTCACTCTTGACATATCTAGGCTCTGAAGAGTCAATCTAGCGAAAATGTTTGCCCATAAACGATTAACAGGCAACTGCTAGTTCAAACTCGTCTGATAAAATAGGCCACGGGACAAAAGGCATGCCGATGAAAAAGAGATCTAGGGGTTTTGCACACAGTGCTAAGTTCAGCTTTAACGCTTATACCAACACAGCTACGCTCGAATCACTCAACAGAGACCTACATATTCGGATTTAATGCTATTATCTGATAAGCCGCACTGACGTTTGATAGTGGTTTTACATCTAATTAAGCACAAAGCTGTTGTATGTTCTTCTGCCAAGCGGTTGTTCTGCTGATTGCACCCTGCTATGCGTTTGAACCGCAATGTTTCATCTGTGAGTTGGTTAAAACTGTCTCATACATTTAAAAAATCAATAGTATTTGCCAAAACGCGTTGTAGGCATAAACAAGAGTTTGACAGTTTAGCACATATGCCATATCTTTCGAAAAAGAAAGCCACCGCGTAATTATTTGTCTTTTGTTTTTTATTCTACATGGCCAGACATCATAAACTACGTGGATCTCATCAGTTCTTTCCCTTGGCTCATTCTCTAGCATCGTTATTCACGAATATCAATCATCGTTTTTACTCGTCGCCTCTGCTCCTTCTTGAGAATTTCGCTCTCCTTTACGAATCTTCTCGAATTTTCGTCGAATTTAGCTTCCGTGGAATCCTAAGACAACCGTACTTAGATGTCCTTCGGGCTTGTGGATCGGAATGGGATTCGTAAACAAAGTTGATATTGATTTTTGCATTCGGTGGAGCTGTAGGCTTTACTGGTTTGGTCCCCAAACTTGCTAGTGTGTTTAATAAACGGGACCACCACTACCACTGCGCTAGATACGTTTTACTCATTGAAACGAATGAAGAATTGGTATTCGTTTGGGAGTTTTAGAAGAATTTTCATTGGAATCTAACAAGAATGCAAACACTCATGCCTGAACCTTTATCCACCTGTATCACCTGTGGTCTCGTTGATCGCCGAGTAATGATTGATCGAGAGTACTGATCGAGATCGTCGAGCGGGCGCCAGTAAATCTTCCATTTTTCCCTATCGCGTGCAAGAGTAGCCTAGTGGGCTCTGCTCGCTCTAGGGATTCCTCGAGCATCACGTCTTTCTTCTAGGCTCTTTGTGAAGAACTCTGACCATTGGGCCGGTGGTCTTCCTGCAGTACGTTTGAAATCCCGAGGAATCAAGTCACTAACGGCTGTTGTCCATTGGTTGTCATTCATACGCATTACGTGTCCGGCCCACCTTATCTTGGATTGTTTGGCGTACAGAACGGCATCTTTGATTTTTGATCGTTGACGCAGGTCGAAGCTTCGGATCTCTCCCCTTATTTGTGTGAAACGGGATACTTCTGGCATCTTTCGACTGCGCGTTCGATAAGACTGAGTGATTGCAGGAAGTACCTTGAAAGCTCTCCAAGGCGCTCGTTTCCTTCTGCTCAACTCTGGAGCTAAGTCGTTCAACATGTAGATTTCCCAACCTACACATACATAACTGGGGCATTCGGAAATATTCGTTCCGTTGAGCGCGAATAGGGCATACGAAAGCAATCCGTTCCTCATAAGCATCGCTTTTGTGAGATTTAGTCGATGACCAATCTTTCTACGGGCTAACAAATTCGTCAAGCGTACGTTCCGCCTGGACAATATTTGGTGCTATAAAGACGATATCATCAGCAAAGCGAAGGTGATGTAACTGTCGACCATCGATTTTCACTCCCATATTATCCCATTCCAATGTTCGCATGACGTTCTGGAGGGTGGCGGTAAATAATTTTGGCGAGATGGTATCGGCTTGCCTTAACCCCTCTTTTGACGTTAATGTTAATGTCGTTGTAGAATGGTGATATCTTGATTGTGAAATTTTTGTACAGCTCACGAAGAGGCTTTATGTACTGAGTAGGGACTCCTTTACTATCGAGGGATTCCAAGACTGCTTCTATCTCAACTGAATCAAAGCCCTTCTGTAAATCGATGAAAGTGAGACAGAACGGTCTTTTGTACTCTAGCGATCCTTCAATGAGCCTTGTTACCATGTGGATGTGGTCCATCATACTAAATCCTTTTCGAAACCCCGCTCTCTCACATGGCTGTCCTTCGTCTAGTGTCCTGTCAATCCTGTTTAGGACGACTCGAGTGAAAAGTTCGTAGACGACAGACAGCTATCAGATCGGACGATAATTGCCAATATTGTGTATAGGTCACCCTTCTTGAACAATAACACGGTCTTGTTGGTCTTCCTCTGAGTAGGGACCTTGTATTCAAACAGGTAACGAGCCAATGTCTTTACGAGAATTGGCAAAAGGTTCTTCAGGTGTTCTGGTCTTATTCTGTCTGGACCTGGCGTTGTTCGATTTTTCACCAACGAAATGGCATATCTGATTTCTGATGGGAGAACCGGTGGTACAACACATCCATCCTTCTTTATTTCATTCGGTTGCTCGTAGTTCGTTCGTTTTCACACTAGCGTATCAGCTCGAGTGTTTCTAGGGACAGACGTCTCTTGACGACTTTCGAACTTTCAGCTTTCATAGCGCTAACGTGAAGATGTTGAATAAGCCAATCGTGTTCCTCGCCGATGTTGTCAACAACGGCATCTTCCCAACAGCCGATGAATTGAATAAGTCCCAGCATGTGGTGGTTCTGGGACTTCGGTTTTGGAATTTAGCGGCTTTTTCTCCTTCTGCGACGAACAGAATCATGCACGGAGGCGATAGTCGGATCGTGTGTAGAATTTTGGGACAACAGCGAAATCGGTTAAGCTAAACTTTCTATTTACTATGATGTGGTCTATTTCGTTATGGTAGTTTTCATTGGAAGACTCCCACGTTCAGCGTTTAGGGTGGGGCTTTTGGAATTGCGAGCTACCATGGATGGTCTTGGTCGTCATGATAAACTCAGACAGCCGTTCACCCTGTTCGTTTCATTCTAATCCGTGGGTCGTAATGTGACGTTCTTCAGGCGCTCTCCCTAGTCCAATCTTGGCGTTGAAATCTCCAATGATAACCTTGCATTTGATGCCGGCGCGTAAACGACGAGGATTGTCAAAGCCGTAATTGATCCACGTCTGATTAATCGTAAACGTCTGGTTCGCGTTCTAAGTTGTTCGAATGAATCGAGGTTCATGGACAAACTCGTGTTGACGAGAACGCCGGCGCCACCGTCTCCTCTGTTGTCGCATGTTCCGAGGAACAGTTCTTCTCCGGTGTCATAGACGGCGTTAAAAGGCTGGCGTCTTCTCGTCTTGGCCAGGCCGATAACGTCGTACCTTATCCTTCTTGCTTGCATGAGTAAGTCTTCTATCGAGGGCTCGGATGCAAGTGTACGTGCGTTGTAGGTGCAGATCGTCACCATAGCTCTTTGTAATCCAGTCAGTTTCCACTGACCCTGAGATTTTAACGGCCTCTCCGTACTCGTCCTACCCAACGCTGCCGAATTTGGAGGCACTTTCTTGGTTAGGAGAATGAGGCCCTTTTTTTACTGTTTTGTATTTTGATACCCACGTATTCATATACGTCGTTTTCTTGTTCAACAATCGCGAGGTTTTTAAACAGCATGCAGTTACTTCCATAGAAAAACGCAATACAAAACAACACTGGCTGACGTTTCGGCAGTATCGCCTTCTTTAGAGCCGCTTTTTTCGTGAGTTCCAATGAGGATGTTTTGAACAGTTGATTATAGTCGCATATGGTTGACGACTACGACCCACGTATAGTTTGCTGGGCTCTGAGCGCTCCACACGCGCATGCATGAATACGCCTAGCAAATACAGAAAGTATGTGCTAAATCGGCGCTGCACAAGCGGGAGTCCATCCCCTTGATCCACCGCGATTAACCCCTTATCCGCCACCTGGGGACGCACCACGTTGCCTCGCGACTAACCGGCTCGAGATCGCTTATGTGAGGGAGATCCATGGGAATCTTTATTACTGAATCAAAATTCCTCAAAGTCAACTGGATCGCAAACTATGGATAAACACCCAGATGCTTTGTCGTTATCGTTTGAATAGCACTCTATCCTTAGCGAATGTGCTGTTCAGTTCTTCGAGCTTGCTATATTAGGATGGCTGTGCTTTCAATTTTCACTCTATCTTTTGCTGCTGTAATTATGAGAACATAAAGGATGTTGTGGAACGATAAGCATTCCTTGAATGGTGAATTTTATTAGGTAGAATGAGTATCAATGGAATCTACCACTCTTTACCGACAGGATTTTCTTCAAATTATGGCGTACTCTTGAATCCGCGTGTCTTCCAGATGGCTTCAATACTCACATATGCTCATCAACCCATAATGCAAACTCCATTACATAAGCCTGCCCTGGTTGATCGATATTTATCATTTTTTCTGCCTTTTTGTCATGAGTTCGCTCTCTTCTGTAGAATGCTTCCTTTTACCATCATGATTCTTTTTCTTTGAATTTGTAGTAACTCTCTTTATTCTTGTTGGGCAAACACGGTATGTTGGTATGTTACTTTACTCCTTAGTCCAGCAAAGCTGGCGTTTCTGCATTACGGCCTTCTTCAGAGTCTGGGTTGGTATATTAACACCCAATTTACTATGCCAAACGCTTCAGTAACATAAACAGAAAGCTTGACAGTCTAAATAGTAATTGCATGATCAACAGATCCCCGAAAAACCCACCGTCTTCTTATGTGCCTTCCACTGAGGAAGAATAGCTTATCAGAGTCGCATATGGTTGATGAGTTCTGAGTGAATAATGGTGGATTTGATTTTCGGTGATGGAAAAAAAAACTTTTTATTATTTACAGATGCCAGAAATGAGTTATGGCTCGATAAAATTTTCGATTATGGATTAGTACAATGTCCAAAGGGCTCAATCGGATGCTTGTATGTTTGCTTAGTATAACTCTCATCAATAACGTTATTCGAGTTCTTTCTTTTCAAAGCCTACCAAAACTCCCAAATATGACGGCTTTTACTACCAAATAAACGTTCACTACGATTAGCGCTGACTATGGAAAACAGAGTGACTCGAGAAGCCTAGTGGTTAGATATACTATCCAAAACCCACCTACTCTTTGATTTGAGCTCCAACGCAACCAGCCAAGCCTCACATCCCTCTTGGTTCGCGAAGTTTGTGTCAGCCATTTTTTCGGAAAACCCTTGTAGAATACACAGAAAGCGGTGACTACTTTATAACGAAGAACTGGGAGCACTATAACAGTTTATAGCAGGATTCCGCTCGGAATCAACACCCGAACTCGTACCTAAATCCGAAGACCCTCCCTACGAACAACACAGGTAACCTCATACAGATCTGCTTCATTTAATACATCCTCACTATTTTTAGCATCATCATTATTGTTTTATAATTATTATCATACATTTATTATTATGTGTATTCCAATTCACAATACCCTGCCGTGAAAAATAATGGTAAGCAGTGATAGTTCCCAGGATCGACTTTCTCTTAACCTCGGCATTGGAATATGAATGTGTCGTTTTCTTGTTCAGCAATCGCGAGGTTTTTAAACAGCATACATTTACTTCCATAAAAACACAATACAATACAACGCTAGCTGACGTTTCGGCAGTATCGCCTTCTTCAGAGCCGCTTTTTCGTGACTTCCAATGAGGAAGTTTAGAACAGCTGATTATAGTCGCATGTGGTTGACGACTGCAGTGAATAAAAAGTTGGCATTGTGATTTCGTCTACACCCTCAGTAATTGGACTTAATGGCCATTTGCGCTCTCAAAACATTTCGGTTGATGGGTGATTGTTGATGATAGTGTTAAGTAGAAAAATGGCTGAGAGAAAGAAAAGTGAGGGTGTCAGTGGGTGCTGTGTGTGATACGAGAGCCCCAAAAAAGGTAATCGCGGTTCAATCTCGCTTGGAGTCCAAGTTTTGCAAATAGTTCAGCATTATAGTGGGTTGTATTTTCATTTTTATTATAGCGGTCCATCATTGCTAATAGTTGGTATGGCCGTTTTTATCAACTATTAGCGAATGAAGGATGCGAAACAACGAAGTGGATGTGTACTGAGGTTCATTCAGTGCGTGAAGTTAGTCACTTTAATTTTATGATACGATCCCACGTGCTATGCAGATCACAACACCTCTTTCGTTGATTTTGTTCTCTCGTATCCACGTTTAAGTGGTGGTGGACTTGGCTATTGGTTACTCGAGGCGAGATCAGACCAGGGCCTTTGCGTGTATCGGGTGTCATCACTACCACTACGGTACCTAAGCCCCGGTTATTTAGATAAATAAAGGAAAAGAAAACTAAGCGCACGCCAAATTAGAAACTCTCTAAGGCTATATTTTATTTATTCTGCTTTTCATTAGTTCATTAGAGAATCTTGGTATCCTCGCTGAAAACATGCAGGCTACCACTTATAATTCTTTAAATTTTCCCAGGATCAACTTTCTCTTAACCGCGGCATTGGAATATGGATGTATCGTTTTCTTGTTCAGCAATCGCGAGGTTTTTAAGCAGCATATATTTACTTCCATAAAAAACAATACAACACAACGCTAGCTGACGTTTCGGCAGTATCGCCTTCTTCAGAGCCGCTTTTCAAACCTCGCGATTGCTGAACAAGAAAACGACACATTCTGTAAATTTTGTTAGTTCTACGATGACTGTGTTATAATAGCAAACACAAAAACAAGTGATTATAGTCGCATGTGGTTGGCGACGACCAGTCGTCAACCACATGCGACTATAATCAGCTGTTCTAAACTTCCTCAATGGAAGTCACGAAAAAGCGGCTCTGAAGAAGGCGATACTGCCGAAACGTCAGCTAGCGTTGTATTGTATTGTGTTTTTCTATGGAAGTAAATGTATGCTGTTTAAAAACCTCGCGATTGCTGAACAAGAAAACGACACATTCATATTCCAATGCCGAGGTTAAAAGAAAGTCGATACTGAGAACTATTACAAAAACAACTCTCAGAAAGTAGAAGAATGGTATTAAATACATAAGTACGGTAACAAAACTACCCAGTGAATCCATAAATACTGTCCTTGTCTTCCTTGTACTCATTTACAGCTATCATCCTCAGCGACAGTGTATAGAGAAAAACTATGGGATAGCTTACTCAATCACCGGCTGCCTTCGCAACGTCGATTTTTGTCAAGTAAACATTTTTCATTAGTTAGCAAATAAATGCAGAAATTCAACTTTTTTAACATCCCTTCAAGTCATATCCGTCTTTTTCTTAAAGTGCAAATTAATCAACGCTCATGTATGGGCGGGGCCAAAACAAATTTTTAACTAACTAGCTATTACATTATCCTTATCGTAAATCCTTCTATAGAACTGCAGATTTGTCACATTTCGTTCCACATATCAGGTGCTGAGCTCAGCCCGCTCCAGAATAGAAATTTAACAACAATTCAATGTTTCCTTGATAAGCACACACGAGGTTGTTACCACACTGTTTATTAACATTTAGCTGATGTTTCGGCGATTTTGCCTTTTTCGGATCCGTTTTGTTCTTTGTAGATCTTCCAGTTATTTGTTGGAGAGTAGACTAGGCTACATTGTCTTACATTGGTGAGCAATGTGCCTGGCGCATGTAAAAAAATTAGCCTATGGTATGGCGGAAATCACAAGTGATCACAAGACACTTGCCAACAGCTCATTTTTGATTTTTTTTTGAATTTTTCCGAGATTCACCAAAAGTTTTCGACGCAGCTTTTCAGTTGGATTCCTGTGCGAGTGCTCTATCCGTTCCTAGTGGGAGTATTTTGTTTAATAGAAAGTCGATCGTGGAATTTATTTTGTTTAATCTTTAATTTAGCAACTAGGTGCTCTTTTGTACGAACGCAAAGTGGCCTACTCGTCTCATCAATGTTTGCGATCCCGCACGCCTTACAAGTAGTGAGATTTACTTTACCCGAACTCATACAATTGCCGACTCTATCGTTAGGGCAAATTATGCGATTTTGAAAAATGTGCAATGTTGTGCCGTGCATAGACGGTAGTGCTAGCAGTTACGAACTAAGTGATGTTTTAAACTGCTCGATTTGGTATTTCATTCACTTCAATCATTTCACTGACTATTGGGAAATGCTTTGCTGGTACTCCATGTAGCAAATCCCAGGACCGGTTTTGTATTAGCGGCGACATTTATCAATATTTCACTGTTTTTTTAAAGAACAAAACGGTTGTTAGGAAGGTGAAGCAATAAAAACGTCAGTATTTGTTAATAAATAGTGTAATAACAACCTCGTTTCTGCTCATCAAGAAGACGCCAAACTATTAACGAATGCTGATATTGGCAGAAAGTAGGGCCTGAGAACTGCTACATGATTTGCTAGCAGAGGTTTAACACCATTGTTTGTCTGCTGTTTCGTGTTTCCATCGTAGATCACAAAGTGGGTTACATCTCACCGCTGTCCGGTATTTTGTAAAAACTCTGAACATTATTTTGTACAGGACTAATTTTTATATGTCACTGTGCCAGGGGCGTGAAGTGGCTCGCAATAAAACGCGTAGACCCGGTCGGTCGAGCCCGTGTCTTGTACAAACCGATTCATCCCGCCTCGGCAAATTGGTTTCGAAAATTTCTAGAAAGACAAACCATTTGACATTGACTATATACATCACTGGGCCACTGAAAGTCATTCTAATGGCTAAGTATGAACTTTGTGAAAAGTAAAGAAAGCTGTAATAAATCAGAAAGGAAAAGGCCGACTAAGACCGTGTTAAGAGATCACAAGAGGTGAGCACAAGATTCATTCGTACTTCAATATCCACAGAAGCTGCTTGATTACCTTGAAGCAATAACTACTCATGAACAAAGAATAATGGATAAAACGTTTTGACCACATTCCTTGGCGATACGCTAAGCATTTAACATCAGTCCTAGAATCGTAGAATGATTGAATGCATATTCGGCGTTTACATGACTTGTGATGGTGCAAAGATGTTGGCGATGATGGCGTACAGATGTTGACGATGTTCTATCTTCTATCAATTTGTCGTCCTGGGAACGATAAACGGCTGTTTTACCCAGGGTGCGATATCGAGCCAAAGAATATTTGTAACCTAGGTCATCTCTAAGCACTGCACTACAAGCAAACTTATTCATAGGATGATTGCTAGTTATATTATTATGGCATTAATATACGAGTGTTATGCTATTTCATCTGTAAAAGCTACATAAATTGCAGACAGGTACCACGACAAATTCCAAAGTCAATGGCTCATCACGATGTTGTTATGAAATCGGTTGTAATCTAGAAGTAGGTTTATTAACTATATTTCAAAGTGGGGAAAGAAGTATACTTAGAAACACCATATTCATTGAATAGCTAAAAGAGGTATCAACAAAGAGCTGAATGTTCGAAAAGAAACCTTGAGGTTTAGATAGAGATTACCACCTGTATCACCTGTTTCCCTATTGATCGTCCGATGATTCAGGCGGAACAAATAGATCCTCCATTACTCCGTGCAGCGTGAAGAGTAAGCCAGTGGGTTCTGCTCGATCTATGAATTCGCTGAGCATCATATCTTTCTTCTTAGGTGTTCGCAAAAATCTCTGACCACCGAGTCGATGGTGTTCCTGCCTTACGTTTAAAATCTCATGGATCCCACTTGTTAACGTCTCTACTCAATCGGCTGTCGCACATGCGCAATACGTGTCAGGCTCACGTTGTCTTCGACAATTTGGCGTATAGAATGAGGCCTACGATTTTTTTCATCGTTGACGTTGAACTTCTGATTCCATTTTTCACCTGCGCGATGAGGAATTCTCCCAGCACATCCTTTGGATTGTGCGTTCCGCAACGCTGAGTGATCTTTCACTTTGCCTATCTAGCGACCTAGTTTCTGATGCATGCGTTAAAGCAGAGATAATCGTGGACTCGAAAATGCTGACACGAAGTTGAGTGCTCTTTGTTTTCCCCACTGCGTCGTCCATGTTCTTGATAGCTCGCCAAACCACCTTCCTCCTGCTGAACTAGTTCTTCATCACTTTGATTTTCCGATCTAGATAGACATACCTGGAGCAGTGAGGATATTCATTCAATTAAGCGTTAATATGACATGCGTAACCAATCCGTTCCTCGTGGACATGGTTTTGTAAGATTCAGCAGAAAACTACTTTTTCCACAGGCGTTTTCAAAGTCGCTAAGAATTCGTTCCGCTTAGCTAATGTTTGGTGTTGTGAGAGCAGTGATATCAGCAAAGCGAAGATGGTATAATAGCCGACCATCGGCTTATATACCCATGTTGTCCCACTTAAGTGTTCGCATGCTATTCTGGTGGAGGTAAATAATTTTGGCGAAATGGTATCAACTTACCTAATCCCTCTTTTGACGACGACGTTAATGTCGTTGCGAAGTGCTGATATTTTGGTTGTAAAATTTTTATATACTCACGAAGAATCTTTATATACTGAGTAGAGACGCCCAGGCTGCATAGGGCCTGCATGATCGCTTCTATTTCGCCTGAGTCAAAAGCTTTCTTTAAATTGGAAAAGTGAAGGAAAACGAAAATAAAAGGAAAGTGAGACGGAGCGGTTTCTTGCACTGTTGCGACACTTCAATGAGCATTGTTACCGTGTGGAAGTGGTCCATTGTACTGAATCGTTTTCTATACTCTGCTTGCACTGCTCTCTTTCGTTCAGTGTGCTGCCGATCCTTACTAGTGTCTTAAATGGTAACTCTAGTGAAGAATTCCTAGAGAACAGACGGTAGGCGGACTCTTCCACTGAGTAGGGATCTTGCATTCAGACAGGTAACGTGTGAAAAACCGAGCCAGTGTGTTTACGAGGACTGGCGGAAGGTTCATTAGGTATTCAGATCTTAAACTATCCTAACCTGATGCTATTCGATTTTTCACCGACGAAATAGCCGACCTGATTTCGGCAGGTGAGCAGCTGCTTATCCATCCTTCTTAATTTCATATGGAGGCAGAAGGACGTGGCCATTGAAGAGATCTGAGTAGTAATCGTCAATGATCTCTATTGTCTTCCCAGAAACCGTTAGTGTTCTGTCTGGATGTCGGAATTCAGCCACCTTTCTTTTGCAATTGGCGAAGTATCTTTGGGTTTTGCAAATACTTTTTATGACTTTAGCAGCTTCGACCATAACAGCTGCTTTACTCGCTTTAAAATCTTCCTTCATTGCTTTTCTGCATTGTTTTGCAAGTTAGGTAGGAGATAAGCGGTTGCCTGTACCTCGTGCGATTCCAATTTTATGTATCAACTCGAGTATTTCTGGAGACAGACTTCTCCTGGAGACTTTCGAACACTCAGCTTTCAAAGCGGTGACGTGAAGATACTGAGTGAGTGGATCGTATTCCTCATCGATGTTATCAAGAAAAGAACTTTCCAGTTGGCCAACTAACTAACTGATTGAACAACTATTTGTGGTATTTGTGGTAGTTTTGGGAATTCGTTTTTTGAATTCCCCGACTTTTTCTTCTATAACAAGAAGTGGAATACGCGCGAAGGGATATGGTCTGATCTTGTCTAGATAGAATTTCAGGAATGCAGCGACATCTTTAGAGGATACCTTCAGTTTACTAAGATGTGGTCTATTTTGTTATGGAACCCTCCATTGGGAGACTCCTACGTCCAGCTTTGAGAGTGCGGCTTCTGGATTTGCGAGTTATCATGAATGAATGGTCTTGGTCGTCACGATAAACTCAGATAACCGCTCACACTGCTCGTTCCATTTAAGTCCGTTGGTCTCAACGTGGCGTTCTTCAAAAGTTGTTCTGAGTGCAAGCACAGCGTTAACATCTTCCATGATCACCTAGAAAAGTACACAGTCTTCTCTGTAGAGCTTCTCAAAATCCACTTTCTCTTCTAGTCCGTCTTCGTCATAGCTTCATGCTGGTACGTAGACGAGAATATTGTCAAAGTAGAAATGCACATCTTTTCAATCGTAGAAGTCCTATTCGGTTTGTTAGTTGCTTGAACGAATCGATGTTCATGGCCAAACCCGTGTTAACAAAAATGTCAACACTGCTGACTCCTCTACACTCGCCTGTTCCGGCGTACAGTACTTCTCCGGTGTCATAGACGGTGTAGAATAGGTAGTATCTTCACGTCTCAGTCAGTCTAATTATGTCGCACTTTATCCTACTTGTCTGGTGTGATCCAGAGCTCTATCGGGGACTCAGATGCAAGTGAGGGTGCATTGTAGGTACAGGTCGTCACTCTTCTTCTACAAGAGTTAGGTAAGTTAGAATGGCTTTGAGACTTTAGCAACCTCTCTGTACTCATCTTACTTAATGCTGCTGTATTTGCGCGCTTTCAGGGTCCGGGGGATGAGTCCCGTTTATGTTACTGTGTTTAGCGCTTGTTCACATATATAGCGTGCAGAGTTGTGAAATTGGAACTTGGTATACTCAGGTGTAGCTTATCAGTCTCTCTCAGAGTAGACGTGAAGCTTACTTATTGGAGACGACTTATAGCATCCCATATACGTCCCTGTCACTTGATCGCAGGCTTTTGGCCGAATTGACTCCTAGGATGAAATCCGCATGAACGAGAACAAACCCGCGCAAGCATGCGTCAATACTTCCCCGTAAACACAGAAAGCATGTGCCAATTCGGCGCAGCTTGAACACGGAGTCCACCTCTTCGATTCACCTGCGTCTCATACGAGCAAAGGTGGCTTTTGGTGCACGATTAACCTGATACAATATACCACCTACGGATGCGCCATGTTGCTTCGCGACTACTGACTGCTGACTACTCGGCATGAAATCCCTCTATGAGGGAGGTCTGTGGAAATTGAAATTTTGCCCTATGAATAAGGGCGGCTTATTTTTTCAAAAACTGTATATCTATATCATAATCCAGTTAAAAAGGATAAAGGATAAAGCTATCGGCGTTGATCAATTCTTCAGGAATGCGCCATGCATTCGACTTCATTAAGCATTGCTTGGAGGTGACTGGATGCATATCTGGCTTTTACATTGACTCGCGGTGGCCTGGCGATGTATCGAGCCAGTGCTGCTATCCTCCCAGACAAGTCCGGTACCAATTTGCCGACCACGGAGGGATGGAAGGCTTGGTGGACCATGGGCGCGGGGATCGATTCCACGTGTGTGTTGCAGGGCGCCTACGACCATCGCCCCACATGCGCCCCTTTATAATTCAGTTTCACCGAACAGTTAGCATGTATAAAGTGATCTCCGCAGTGACACATAATGTACGACATTCGAAAAAGAAAACAGTTGGCAAAATATATACAACATAAATGAAATAAATAATCCAACATTCTCAAGTAAGGAACCTAATATACGCTGTGTGCCTTTCAAAAAATATAGAACTCCTCTGAATGTAACTTCGTATTGTCCATTTTTCAGCAGGATTTCAGCAGTTTGTCATTGCAGGTGTACAATTTTCTTCGTTCACTACCACGTTGGTTGCCCCAACACGATTTTGATCAGTGCAGTCCGTGCCCACAATGTGAATAGTCAGAATTAACGAGCGAATCAAAAATAAATTTTCTCAGAAATTCATCTCTAATCGTAAGAGTTCCCAGGATCGACTTTATCTTAACCTCGGCATTGGAATATGAATGTGTCGTTTTCTTGTTCAGCAATTTCGAGGTTTTTAAACAGCATACATTTACTTCCATAGAAAAGCACATTACAATACAACGCTAGCTGACGTTTCGGCAGTATCGCCTTCTTCAGAGCCGCTTTTTCGTTACTTCCAATGAGGAAGTTTAGAACAGCTGATTATAGTCGTATGTGGTTGACGACGACTCTAATAGTAAGATTTCCAACGATCCCAGTAAATAAACTCTTTAATACTTCTAATGACGACGCTGATCTCTTCACAAAGAAAAGAATAAGATTGTTTATATCTGCAATAACGTCAAAAGTTTTTATGGGCGTAAAAGAAGACGTTAAGTCTGGCGGTAATGAGGTCCTTTTTATCCTGTCCATTTCCATAGAACTAAGGACAGCTGTAAAACGTTGCTTAAAAAGGCACCATTTGAAGAAACAACTAGCAGTTTTTAAAACACCGCCGCACTCTAGGACAGTTAGTTCGGAACCGATTGTATGATTGTTTTTTTAATGGGAAATATGATGCTGTTATTACAGCATGCATCAATGCACAATAGCTGACTTTTCAGCGGTTTAGCCTTCTCGAGAACCTGGAAAGGTCAAGTTGACACGCAACCTACCCAGCCAAACCTACTCTCATAACCCAATCGGAAAAATAATGCATAAATTTCATTCGCATAACAAACAGCCTTGTTTGAAATATCTAATAACTATATGCGTATATTAATAAATGCAATATGTAGCTCACGTATTAAATTTCATCTGTTGAGGTTAAGAAAGTGTTTGAGTAGGGGGATCGCATGACAATTTGACCCTTCGAGGCTTTGAGGAAAGTCGAACCATCGATTCGTCACCCAGTATCTGAATTTTAGTACTGAATAAACCGGTGTCTGCTTAAGAAGAAAACGGTAACTTATTGAACAGTGACGAGGTCAATAGAAATTCGGTCCAGCGAACCCAATGCTTTTAGATAGTTGATATTTGAAAATACAGTTTTCACTGATGTTCGCAAGGAAGAACAAAATATAATACAATGATGACATCATGTCATATTCTTAGCATTCAAGACACCTTCGGAGAGCGTGGACCTCAGTAATTCGAGGTACCCTACAATACAAGCGTGATCGTGTGTTCGTTATGTCACTTTGGACTGTGCTCTTGGTTACCCTGGCGTTGTATTTGGTACCAAACACATCTGGGAATATGGATCACTGATATATCGATGGGAAATCGCAAGCTATTTTGTAGGCAACATATGCGTTCATTCACCGCCAAGATTCTAGGAATGGAGTCCAATGCATGAGATTCCCATTCCCTAAGGAACCTTTTCGACTCTGAACCCTTCAATAGTTTCCTGCTTTATCTTCCTTTACCTTTTTAACATATCCGAAAAACTATGAATATTCCGCCTGAATATTCTGAAAAAAAATGGATGAAAAACTGAAAAACTGAATGAATATACTGTTTAACGTTTTGTTTTCTGCCTTCTATAATTTTCATGGCAGGTTACTAAGTAAGCGAAATACAACCACAACGTTGCTGTGATATTTGCAAAACTCTGGACCGCAGGTGTCTATGGTGGGGAACGAACGCGCTATTGTCCTTTCCGGGGAGTAACGCGTTCACCACCACACCATGCGGGTCCTTTGTTTCGCACGTCTCTCAGCTATTTCTATCGATCTTTTTGCCACAGCAATCACCCGTCAGCGGGGTTGCTCTGGGGAGCGCAAATCGGCATAGAACCCAGTTAAGCTATGGCTGTAGTTGAAATCACAATGTTTAACGTTTCTCCAGATCAACCCCGCTGACGGGTGATTGCTGTGGCAAAAAGATCGATAGAAATAGCTGAGAGACGTGCGAAACAAAGGACCCGCATGGTGTGGTGGTGAACGCGTTACTCCCCGGAAAGGACAATAGCGCGTTCGTTCCCCACCATAGACACCTGCGGTCCAGAGTTTTGCAAATATCTCAGCAACGTTGTGGTTGAATGAATATATTTCGAAACCGACCTTCCCTAAACCTCGGTGTGACTAACCAATATGTATTCTTTCTTGATAAGTTTGCACGAGGTTGATAAATATATTTATTTTCGGCTAACGTTTCGACGTCTTCGTCTTTCTCAGAGCCGGTGATCCGAGTCGATGGTCCATGCTTGTTGTTCGCCTCGACGTTGCGTCTTCGCCTTCGTGTCGAGCCAGATCTTCCTCAGTGAGCCATCTTCTCGAATGAGGCATCCTCACTCAGTGATGCCCTTTTATACACGATGCTGATGGTGGATATATAATGACGATGTCCGGTGGTAACAACTTGTATTTCTTCCGGACATACATCATTGCGCACATCGTGCAGAGGTCGGTGTATTATCAGCTAGCACAAAGCGTAGTAATATTTCGAAACCGACCTTCCCTAAACCTCGGTGTGACTAATCAATATGTATTCTTTCTTGATAAGCTTGCACGAGGTTGATAAATATATTTATTTTCGGCTAACGTTTCGACGTCTTCGTCTTCCTCAGAGCCGGTGATCCGAGTCGATGGTCCATGCTTGTTGTTCGCCTCGACGTTGCGTCTTCGCCTTCGTGTCGAGCCAGAATGAATATATTTGAATATATTGAATATATTCTGCCAGTTTTTGGCATAACGAAAGAAATTGATTTCCGTAATGTTTAACTACTACAAGTTGTGCAAGTACATACATATAAGTCAGTATCGCTTGATTTCTAGGAATTTTTGGTGATAACATTCAGGAAGATGGAAACTGTTATGCCAATTCCAATCAATGTCAACTCATTTATTCCAAAAATTGTATATATCAGCCGTATATAAGATAACAACACAAGTTCCAGGACACTAGAACTTCTCCTCCTGAGAGGATACGGTCTCTTGAGAGTCCACATTAAGTGGAACCATTTTCTTAGAAAAGCCTAACCATAATGAGATAATCACGGAAATTTGCACGATCTGTGTAATCCATGGAATTCTCGGACCAAAGTTCACGTACAGCACACTGTAAGTGAATTTAAATTAGCTGTAGACTTCATCAATAAAAAGAAATACAGGAAAGCATTCTACATTACATACATTCTTGGAACACTAAAAACGCTATCGTATGCACCTGGTAAGAAGTGGAGCAATCAGTCGACCAAATGAGCCGGCCATTTGAAAAACTCCTTGTAAAGTGCCCTGAATTCTTTACAACGTTTTATTTATTAAGGAAAGTCACATTCACTTTAAGAAATGATTTTTTAACACAGCAAGTAGATTCCAGGATCGACTTTCTCTTAACCTCGGCATTGGAATATGAATGTGTCGTTTTCTTGCTCAGCAATCGCGAGGTTTTTAAA
>UYYA01004680.1:0-76856 GCA_900624975.1 Angiostrongylus costaricensis
ATATATATATATATATATATATATATATATATATATAGCCAGATTAATCCCGTATACAATATACCTTGCCATTGAAAAGAGTAGGCAGCAAATAATAGATTAAAATTTAAAATAATTCCTTCTACTTTTGTTCAGCAAACACGAGGTGCTATTTTATTTCGTTATTTACGTACAAGCTGATGTTTCGGCGGATTTCGTCTTCCTCAGAGCCTGGAAAGGTCAAGTTGACTACAATCTACTCGGCTAAACACCTCCATAACCAAACAGAGAAAATGCTGAACCAAAATTTCAATCACATCGAACACGGAGTCTTTGCACACTCACCGCTTTCTATGAGTCTTCCACTAAATATGTCACGTGGAGACCAACCGCACAGAGTTCACACGGAATCGTATTGCGCCCATCTCATCAAAATAACAGGTTTATATACTACCCAATATCACATGTGATAATGAGGCATTCCTCCCTGCGGTTTATTTTGGGGTTCTTAGAATTAATCCAGAATCCCTCTAGAGTTTTGCGCGCTTGTGTTCTTGATTCTTGCGCGGGGATCGTAGCCCTTACTCCAAAATCTTCTCCGTTATGTCTCTGCGCCCTATGCGTGCCTAGTGGAGTATTTGGCTTACGTTTGCCGACTAGGTGTTCTTTTATACATACGCAGAGTGGTCTACCCGTTTCGCCAACGTATTCGTACCCGCACGCTTTACAAGAGATCAGATAGACGGTACCCGAGCTCATGCAGTCACCGTCTCTAAAATTTTAAATTTTTAAAAATTTTAGGTTTTAAAGATCAATCCCGCTGACGGGTTATTGCTGACGGCAGAGATCAATAGAACTAGCTGAGAGACGGCCGAAACGAAGGACTTGCATGGTGTGGTGGTGAACGCGTTACTCCCCGGAAAGGTTAATAGCGCGTTCGTTCCCCACCGCAGATACCTGTGATCCAGAGTTCTGCAAATATCTCAGTGTTATAGAAACGCTTTCTGTTTTCACACTATCACACCGTTCCAATGTTAATTAAACCTCATTCCATTTCTTCTATTTCCATCCAGTGCATCTCTGACTGATCTATGTGAACATTATAGATTAGCCGCCAAATCTAACATGGTATTCCCGCGCTTTTCAAAACCGCTACATAAGCACTACTATCAGTTTTTCAACCTGTTAGCCATAGCGGTCTAGCTGATCGCACCTGGCTGGGGCCTTTTCCTGCATTGGAAAGGTCCTACACAACTTTATTAATGTAGTACAGAAGCTGTCTTCATTACAAGTGCATGATTGCTGTCTGAATAACCTGAATAATGATTGAACATGAATATTATAGGTGTATCTCCTTTCCCGTTATGTCGCCTTGCTATATTGAACGCTTTATTAATAATGATGTTCACATGCATATTTGTTGATTTCATTCGTTGCTTACACGAAAGTTCAATCACCCAAATTCGAGTGTGAACTGTGGTGCAGTAGAAGTCCTACGTGAGTGTCAAAGAAGGCAGACCAATCTCACATACCCGATACATTGGAGCTAAAGATTAAACTTTGCACGTGGTGGCAAACGTAGTGGTGATTACTACTAGACATAGGTAAGCCTGCGACGTTACGATGAGCATCGTTTCGGTTAGTTATGATTGTGCCATAACCCGCGTAGTTTTCAAGAATGGGAGCAAAATTATAACGTGATATTTATCCCTGGAAATAGACCTAGCTTGATTTTTACTGATGAAGGGCGTTTTCCTTTCCGGGTTAGTGAAATAATTTATCATTTCTTTCAAATCTGATTGGAGGAGAATTGTCGCTGGAAACCATCAAAATGTGTTGGTAGCGAATATTTCTTGAACCGAATATAACCTTGCTAGAGTAAATAAAGGGCACTAGCGTAGCCAAGACAGAATAGACGAGGTTTGTTGTAATGACTCCCATCAGCGATTTATGGGGTTAGTCGAGCGAGTACAGCGGTATATGCTGAACCAGAAGTGTGGTAAACCTACTAGAACGTAGGCATGACTAAATTCTGGTTTCATAGAGAACATATTTCTGCTGCTGACAAACCATTTTGTTTTCAACCATATGGAGTAATTTATTTTATTTCAGTCCTTTTCCTTATACTCTTAATGTGTTGATAATATTCAAAATGCATTGCATAGGATAACATTGTTTCTGTTCACCAAGTGCTTGCCAAGTATCTCATCACATATCCTTGAGCCAGATGCTCGGTGTAAATAAAAGCGTTTTTCGCTGATTTCATAGATCAGTGTGTGACCTGCACTGGCAATTGTTTATTGCAACGATCACAGGTTGCCGTGGCTCTGCATTCATCTTTGCAGTACAGAGATCAGATACGAAAAAGTGCTGTATGATGAGCACGAGAACCAAACCTGCCAGACTCTTAAAGCAAAGTGGTGTTGTTCGCCGCGCCCACCACTCATATCTCGACAGCTGTGTCAGTGGCTCTTGCGTCCCGTTTTCATTCCACCAACATCACCACACTCACACAGTTGCCCTCATGGTTCCATGCCTGAATAGTTAAAAGTTTTATCATTGAATACTACTTAGAATTTCTTCACTAAACATATTATAACGTACTGCAATTTGTCCTTTGTACCAACATGGATATCAAGCATACTAACAAATATAACAAGGATGGGTAGCGCAGTAGCAGTGATGCCATTCACCATGAACACGGTTCTGGTTGGATCTCGGGACGGGCTCACCAAGCCTCTTACCCATCTAGAGTCGGGAAATTAGTGCAAGACGTTTCTAGGGACAATTTATTCTATGCGATCGAAGTGGGATCGCCTTAACCAGCTATCTTAGGGCTACGGGCAGAATCGAGTTCACCAACATTCAACAACATTCATAATGAGGACAACAATTCTGAAATAGGAGCAGAATGGACATTCGAAACGTTGGATGACCTTCGCGGATGGTGGATGCGAGTAAACGAATCAAATGCAAGAAGTGTCGGATCCGCACATTAGATGTGGTGAACGTTCTTGAAGAAGAAAGAAGTTTTAACCTACCTGAGGACAACCGTTTACTGTCTATTAATTGCAACAATATGAATTCACATGCATGTGATATAAGTTCAGCTGGAGAATATCAATCACTGCTATAAACGTCATTGTGTGCATTTATGTGACTGCGTAACTAATTTACAACTCCGAAATAAAAAGTTTTATTCAGAAACCAGTGACGTCTAAATCCATCCCACCGAAGTATTGATTACATTACAGATTTTGTTTTCTATGCACACCGCTAACTACATCGTCTACATTGGTTTGCTTGTCCCATTTTGTCTATGGACCGGAACACTATTCTCAGCTGCCGTAGTTAACTTGATGACATTGAAACACCATAGTGTACAAAACCCTTCCAGTTTTAGTTGTGGTGCATAAAAATACGTAGTGAAGTGACTCTGTGAAAGCAGTATTGTGTTACACGAAAGACAAATGACGTGATTTTTCCAGCACTTTGTTCGTTTCTGAGAATCTGCTCCTCCCTCAGGGATCGATCGACGCATCGCGCTTTATTCGTTATCACCTATAATCTTTCCTCATTGATAATCATTCTCATTCTGTTTACTGTTTTATGATTGAACCTAGGAGTATACGCAAGAGAAGCAGTTATTTTTTGTCATAGATTCCAAATATGTGCAATGGCAATTGCTCCATAACAATAGTTTTATTCTGGAAGTGTATTATAGACTGAATTAATGTTGCAGACATTGTGGCTGAATGTTGATGAGAATTTGTCCGTGTTGTTTGAAACAAACCTCTCTTTGTGTTAGATCAAATTCAGAACGAGACGAAATGTGGCAGCCGAAACAGTGGAATTTCTGCGAATGGTGGAGTCAAGAATGAAAAGAATAGTGGTTGACAAAGCGGAATTTCTAAAGCAACGAAAGTTATCGTTTTGGCAGTTCCTGGTTGTCGAACTACCATGTAAAGGGAGCGTTCATTTCCACCAGCAGGATCATCCAGTCGTAGATGGTTTTTAAAATTTCAATTCGGATGCCTGACTAGGTATGACGCGGCACAGCTAGACGAGCTGTCGGTGGCTGAATTCTCGAGAAAAGCAGTAAAAAGGACATCATGCCAAAAGCATAATTCCCTTCTTCCTCGTTTGAACAAACGAAACCCAGTGAACAGTTCGATGCGACGCTAAGAAAGAGTGTTCACTGGAGCTTGATTTTTGACTTTTTTTGTTTCTATTTTCCTTCCTCAAGCTCTTCGAAATCTAATTCTTAAGCTATACTGTGATGAGCCGCTCATAGAGCGAGAAAACCGACAAGTTTATTGTTCCACAATTTTGCACAAAAAAACAGTGTTTCTATTTATGCCGAAGATCTTCTCAGATTCTTTCAAGCTCTGATGCTTGGGGAACAGCCAATCACTTTGCAGACCTTTTTCTTGTTTTTATGTGGAGGATTGGGTAACATGTAAAAGAGAACGAGTCATAGTAAAGTTATTCTTGGACTTTGGTCATTGTTTCTGAATACTCTGGAACTACAATATCATCAGCACCACCCGTTGTGAATCCCGCTAGCCACTGGCGATGAGGCCTTATTCTGTGTTTTCTATGCGCCAATCTCGTACGAATTACATATATCCTCATCATTAACAACGCTCTTTGTGCTCTTCTGTTGGTACAAACGTCAGCCAATTGTCACACGCCTGATATGGGTCCATTCAGTTGCGCTCCCCTATATGATATTCTGACTATCCCTGTATTTTCATCATTAGCAACGGTGTATGCTATAGGGTTCAAAGTAGAACAGACTGGTCTTAAAAGTGATATTTTTTCGTGAGCTACTGAATGTACATAGTGATTTTCTCGGAGCTTGCATAACAGAGTAATTTGTATGTATTCTTTCTTGATAAGCTTACACGAGGTTGATAAATATATTTATTTTCGGCTAACGTTTCGACGTCTTCGTCTTCCTCAGAGCCGGTGATCCGAGTCTCCATTTTTTCCTACCATGCGTGATAAATATATAATGGGCCTCGCTTAGTTGCGGTAGACGAAGAACACCGTCCGTCACACTCAGTATGCTCGTGAAAAACTCTCAGTATCGAGCCGGTGAATTTTTTTTGTTGTCTGTTTAGCCTCCAATGTAACTGACATATTTCGTCCTGCTGTTGTGGTTCAGACGTACAACGAGTTCAGTCTCTTCGATTCTCAATATCTTGACGTACGTGAGTACACAGTTCCTGTTTCATCATCAGCGCAAGTCTAAACTGCGGTTTCTACTTCAGTTCTTCAGTTTCCGTTCCCCTATATTTCAGCTGTTTGGTAAACGTTTGTGATAACTGCACTGTAAGACACATCCGTACAAAATGTATAAAAAATGTTAAACACGTAATACATAGCCACGCATTCTCAGAGGAACCACGGTACCTAGCACATCTGACTTTCCGCTGTATCACTTGTAGAATTCGATCGAAGTTTTTTACCAACTCAACGGACTCCTTGAAAAGCTTTGTGTAGGATCAGGTGAAATTTGAGTGAATATCTGGAACGTAAGCACTTAAGAAACTTGAGAACCAAAAAAAGTGTTGGAAATCTTAGATTAGCTCATCAGGAATATTTTATAAGAACAAAAGATCATTCAAATGATTTTGACACCTACAACTACCGTAGCTGGTCTGCCGTAACAAAGTCTTTCAGTTCAAATACGTCTACAGCGCAAACTGAGCTATCTTGGTTACAACAATCATATAGAAGGAACTGCCACGACCGACTTTCGATTAACCTCGGCATTGATCAAGTAATTTTCTTCGTATTTTTGTTGAGCAAACGCGAGGTGTTACTATTCTTTGTTCACGAATGAGCTGACGTTTCGGCGATTTCGCCTTCCTCAGAGCCGCTTTCTATGAGGTTTCCACTAAGTATGTCACGTAGAGACCAACCGCACAGAAATCACATGGAAGTATAATGTTATATAATGTTACTTCCATGTGATTTCTGTGCGGTTGGTCTCTACGTGACATACTTAGTGGAAACCTCATAGAAAGCGGCTCTGAGGAAGGCGAAATCCGCCGAAACGTCAGCTCATTCGTGAATAAAGAATAATAACACCTCGCATATAGAAGGAATTTTGAATAATTAATCGTCACAAAAAGTTTTCTTTAATCCATTATATTGACGAAGATGTAGAAACAATGGTCTGAATAGAAACAGAACTTTACTGCTTCAGATAAGAACCATCAGAATCAAAACATTTCTGTCAACGTTCCGTATAATTGTTTTTCTCGGCAACGGAGATTTTTGTAGTTCTGATGCGATTATGAATCGTTAATGGTTTTTTAGCAACTTCGCGGTCTCAGTCCTTGCATGAAGTTGTCGAAATTCTTGTTAGTTTATGATAGTAAGCTAGTGAATAGTCAGAAGAATGCGGTGATTTTGCAAACCAAGTAGTTCACTTCATGGAGCATTTTTTTTTGTGTTCGCTCTAGTGTTATCAAAGAGGACCATTTGTATTAGTCAGTTGCAGATGAGAACGCGACAGTTCCTAGCGCATGTTATCAACACAGTAACAATTTTCGTCTTCGATAGTAATACGTGGCGCGTGTGGTGCAGTGGTTGGAGGCACCACTGCGACACACACGGTGGAATCGATTCCCGCGCCCATGGCCCACCAAGCCCTCCATCCCTGCGGGGTCGGCGAATTGGTACCAAGCTTGTTTGGGAAGATAGCAGCACTGGCTCGATGCATCTGTAGGCCACCGCGAGTCATTGTAAAGGCCACATATGCATTCAATCACCTGCAAACGATGCTTAATGAAGTCGAATGCATGGCGCATCCCTCAGGGATTGATCAACGCCGAGAACTTTATCCCTTTTAATCCTTTAATAGTAATACGTTTTTACGGTTTCGGAGAATATTATGGATATTCTCTGTTGCAGACCACCAAATACCCACCATGACCTTTTCTATGAAATTTTGGCCTCGGGTAGTACATTCCTGTGTGATCGTGATCCATCCATTGCGTAAAACGACAATCACTGTCGTACACTATTCATTTTTCATAGAAAGGCACAGTATATTCAAAGAACATGCCATTTCTGTTGAGTAAGGAAGCATAGTACACAATTTATAACATGATTTTTTTGCATTTGTTCATTTCATGTGGCATCCGCTTATACTCTTCTTCTTTGGAACGTCTTTTAAACATCGAACGTCTGCTGATTTGTAATAACATTGGGCTTTTTTGGAACCTTTGGGGATGTTTTTCTTTTTGATGCTCAGCTTTATTATAGCCTCCAGATGGTAGTCAGTTGCTGAGGGCACTCATGACTTCCTTCGTCATAAATATTTACATTTCCGACAGCAAACTTTTTGAACTATCCGCTCCCTGTATATTCGGAGCACCTTCATTGCACCTTAGTTCGATAGCATTTCGTTCGTTTTCCATTGGAACATGTCCGGATTTAAACTCATGAAGCGAACGGCGTGACTTCCTCGCATTGAGAAAATTCATCCTGTTAATAAGCTTTAAATTGTTGCAAATTTCTTTTACATCACCCGTCCTCACATCTGCTTGTGCATCCTAGCACTTTTTGCGTGTGGCGTTGAATGGCACTTAAGGATTGTGGTCTTGGTTAGGAATGTCGTTCAATGCTGGTCAAGTAAACTCTCAACGGAGCTCTAAGATTGTAATGATGGGTTGTTCCCACGCGGAATGGAGGGAGTTATTTAGTTCCAGGAAAGTCTGGTACGAGTTTCGCAGTCTCAGACATTGGGAAACTTGGAGGGTCCAGTGCGAGATCGAAACAGTAGCATGCTCGTCATGAACGACATCATTACCACTGCGCTACCCTACTCCATGGTAAACGAAATGTTGAAGATGAGTGCATTAGTTAAACTACTAATAAGCTTTGAAGATGTATGCAAAGGGTGTCTGAGCAATAAATGGTGGTAATAAAATATACTTGTATGAATCATAAAGAGGAAAAATGGCCACTTTCTTTTTTACACTAACATAATAAACTCAATTTAGCTTGCTTCACTGATAAGCTAACACGAGGTTGTTACCAATATTTATTGGGCTAACGTTTCGACGTCTTCGTCTTCCTCAGAGATGATGATCTGAGTCGATCTCCATTGTCGTTCATCTTCTCAATGTGGTGCCCTCGTCGTCGCATTGAGTCGGAAGATAAGATAAGATAAGGAGGATCTGGCTCGATACGACAACAAAGACACAACATCGAGAAGATGAATGTCTGTGGACATCGACTCGTACCATCGGCTCTGAGGAAGACGAGGATGTCGGAACGTTAGCTGAATAGGTATTAGTAGCAACCTTGTGTTAACTTATCAATGAAGCAAAGTGCATTGATCATTTATAGCGAGGTTTAAGTCGGTTTACTACAATAAACTCACTTTGTTTAAATAATACAGCTGTGTTGACTTAAACACTTTTTCGAAACTTATACTAAAGAAGAAGATCTCCCATAGTTTTTCTTGGATGGTGAATGAATCACTGCTACTTCCTTATGTGTACCTCATACTGCGAAGGAATCTTTTAATGAAATATTGTTTCGATTCAACGGTTTGATTGGCTTAAATTTCGGTAATGAAACCCGAATTATTGTTTTGTTCATGAGCTGCGACGGAATCATACAATACGAAATTGCAGTGAACGGCGATCTATTCCAGGTTAATACCTTGTGTTCCGGATAAAGTGCAGTGCTCATATAATGAGTCAGTTCCGTAGTTGCACACTTTATTACATAGTGGTCCACGTACGTACTTAATGCCACTTTCACTCACGTAGAATGAAGTTTGTAATCTATATTTACAATAAATAGGAAGTGATTTCATATCCTCTATAACCGTGCACAACTACAGTCCGGCCGCCACTTTCATAAGAACTTGGCACAGTGCACTGATTGCTAGTTTTCTGGATTACTTGAGCATCATTTCCGGAATGGCTTGCTTCAAAATCTTACGTTGGTCACCTGAACCTATGCTTAGGTTTAAGTCTTGTCGTTTTTCATCGATCTTCTTCAAGTGTGTTAACAAAAATGAAAATTAAGAAGAGATAGTGTCTTATCAACTTCTTCTTATCAGACGGTTAGGTGAGCTGTAGATGTTAAAGGGTGCCAATGGGTAACCGTAGTTGCACAATGATTGCTTGAAGACCTCAACCTGTTACGTTTGTGGATGTTATTCATTTTGGACAGTGTTCCCTCTTTTCTAACTTAACTTACTTTAACTAAAATGTATGCAAAATCCAAGGCAAACCTTCTTCGTGCATTCTAGCTTGAAGACAATCATCTTCACCAATTACTCCAGTTCTTTGACTAAAAGGTAAAGAAATCGAGGTTAGACTGATCCAATAACGAATTTCCGTTGAGTTTCCAAACGTTGTGGGAATGCTATGCACATATAGTGCCGGATCACAACATTATACAGGTAATACCGGTCGAAACCGTCATTGTAATGCGACCATTATGAGGATCCACATCTGAAAAACCCATCTACATTGCCTGATCTGGCCCCTACAGTACGTGTGTTGGCAGTCGTTGTCAGTTCATGCGTGGATTCACTCACCGCTTGTGATGCTTCGGCAGAACCTATGACTGGTACTTTTCATCAGTGCGCGAGTTCTCGTTCGTCGGTACACCTGTAGAGCGCCTGTGCACGTCAGAGCACGTTTGTCTGTGACAGTTCGCTGAGGTGGCGCGAAGTAGATAGATTTGAATTACAGTTACCAGTAAGACGATGTGATCTAGTTCTGTTTTTGTAAATTACGTGTTCTGTGTGATTCACAGAAAAACGCAAATGGTGCGATTCTGAATGTGTTGTAGTAAATTTGCGGTTTTCTTTTTAATATGTCGAAGAGTGTCAAGTTAACATGTATTTAAATTGTTGAGCCTACCGGAGATTGCTATATAACCCTTATTCGGCTAATGTTTCGACATCTTCGTCTTCATTCGAGCCGAAGATCCGAGTCGGTGGTCTACAGGTATTCATCTTGTCGATGTGGTATCGAAAAAAATTGTGAAGTTCACTGTTGATGACGAACGAAGCGTGATTCTACACGTAGAGTCATGTTGTGACTTACGTTTGTTTTCAGTTGGCAGTGGTCCAAAAAGCCTCAGCACTGCCGTTCCTTGAACCTGTAGTCATACTACTTGTAGATTGGCAAAGTAGAACACAACTTTATGTGCTATCGACCTGTCAACATCTAAAAGGCAAGGTTATTGACGGTTTCCGATAGTGCTTATGTAATCGCTATGAAAGCTTTCCTGTTTTCATCATCTCAAATCTTCTTTTCGACGTCATCATGTCATGTCAGTAAGGCACTCGCGAATTATTGTGATCGTTGAAAACTCTTCGTTCCTACATTTCCTCTTTCTTTATCGTTGTTGATTTCTGTCTTTTTACTACCATATGCTTTGTTTTTCTCTTCAGATTTGTTAATGGACAGGAAGTCTATCGATTTGAGCCCTCTAAAAAAGGCCAGTGTCCCGATATTCTTCATTATTGGTAAGTTTCGTTTATTGTTTGTGTGAGGGTAAGCAAGTGGTACCTTTTTTTTGAATACATGCTGTTTGTGTTACTAGATTTTCCAGGTGTTACTGTTTTCCTAATGGAGCATTATTGGCTCTCATATTTGTCTGTGGTGTCACAGATGTCATTTTTTAGGTGGTCCAGGTTCTGGCAAGGGCACGCAATGCGAAAGAATCGTGGCAAAATACGGCTTATCGCATCTTTCGTCCGGTGATCTTCTAAGAGATGAGGTCCGCTGAGGCGATGTTTTTCGTTGCTAATATACTAACAACTGCGCAACACGCGCCGGTAATACACTAACTGCGACTTTATCCTATCCTGATCATTTTTATCTTTCTGTACCCGTTTATTTTCAGGTTCAATCTTCCTCTGCCAGAGGTGTTCAGCTATCCAAAATAATGGAGGCAGGAGAATTAGTGCCTTTGGTGATTGATTTCTTTCTCCTTATGTCTTCGAATGTTGTTAGTTCACAGTCAGTCTGAGGTTTTCAGGAGGTTGTCTTAGACCTGATCAAAGAGGCAATGCTTAAGGAAGTTGCCAAAGGTTCCAAGGGTTTCTTAATCGATGGATATCCTCGAGAAGTGAAACAAGGAGAGCAGTTCGAACGCGAGGCTTGTCATTTTAAAGCTGTTCATCTTAAGTGACCATTCCTTTTTCGTGTTGTATGATAGCCGTAATAGTCTATTTTCTTTTTTTTGAAATGTTAGTTAGCCTGATTCTTGCAGATTGGTGAGGCCAAGTTGGTCATTTTTTTCGATGTTTCTGATGAAATCCTCATTGAACGACTTTTAAATCGCGCCAAAACGAGGTTTTGGAGTCATTTTTCTTCTTATTTCTTCTACTACTATTCTGGTTTTACTACAATGGTCATTACAGTGGGCGTGTCGATGATAATATGGAGACAATAAAAAAACGTCTACAAACTTTCAAAAATGCTACTGCCCCTGTTGTTGACTACTACGAAAAGAAGAATAAACTGGCTAGAGTCGGTTTTTTCTTACCAGAACTTCCTTTATTTTGTATATATATATATATATATATATATATATATATATATAGTTTCTGTAGTTCCTTTTGGTTTCACTAAGTAGATTTGTTCCAGATTAACGCACATGGGAGTGTTGATGAAATATTTAATGTTGTCGTTCAACATCTGGACAAGTTAGTTACGAAGTAAGTGATTAAAAAGTTATTTCGCTGTGTAATCCATAAAAGTTATCCTGGATAAGGTTTTGTATATCTTACAAATGTAAATATTCCGCATATTGGGTGCATCATGGTTGTAATTGCTTATGGCAGTTGCACGAACTTACTGAAGGATGTGAAATGGGTTATTTGGGCCTATCTTGTGCTACTGAAAGACATGAACTGTGTTAGTTGGGCCAATGTTGGGTTATTGGGAAACAAGAAATATGTTCTTTGGACGTATCTTCGATTCTTGGAAGACATAATGTGTGTTAGTTGGGTCTATCTTGGGTTACTGAAAGACATGAAATGTGTTAGTTAGGCCAATGTTGAGTTACTGATAGGCACGAAATATGTTAGTTAGGCCTACGTTGGATTATTAAAAGACATGAAATGTGTTCGTTGAGCCTATGTTAGGCTGATTATTTGAGTAGAAACGCTTTCGTTTGTTTAGATCGTCTGCAACACACTTTGAAAGGAAGCAAATAGATTTAACTCCTATAAGGAGGGCGAATGTGCCGATATTCTTCATAGTTGGTAGGCTCAATTATTGAATTGTTTTTGAATTGTTTGTCAGATAACATGTTCGCATGGCCGTACACTTTGTACATTACAGGCGGCCCAGGTTCTGGAAAGGGTACACAATGCGAAAAAATAGTTGCGAAATATGGTTTCTCACATCTCTCATCGGGTGATCTTCTCAGGGATGAGGTACGGTGATGTCTTTTTTTATGATTGATAGTAAGAACAGTTTATAGTCGTTCCCCGTGTTTCTTCTCGAATTTGGACCGTTCTAGGTAAAATCTGGTTCTCCTAGAGGTGCTCAACTTTTGAAAATAATGGAGGCTGGGGAATTGGTTCCCCTAGTAAGTGATTTGCTTGAACTATTTTTGAAAGTAAGTGCTGGTTTTCAAGTTATGGCCTAATTTCTAACCATTAGGAAGTAGTATTGGACCTCATCAAAGAGGCAATGCTTAAAGAAGTCGCTAAAAAATCTAAAGGCTTTCTTATTGATGGTTATCCACGAGAAATAAAGCAGGGAGAACAATTTGAGCAGGAGGTTAGTTTTGAGTTTGCATTTGTAAACGTGTTTTAGGGAATGCGCAATTTTTTTTCGTTTCTGTCATCACCTTTTTTGTAGATCAAAGAGGCAAAGCTGGTCATTTTTTTCGATGTTTCTGAAAAGGTTCTGGTTGAACGACTTCTACATCGTGCGAAAACTAGGTAGCAGCAACAATTATACATCGAATGTGATTTGATAGCTTTTATACACTATATTTCCGTGTGAAGCTCCAAGCGAGGTAACATTTACTTGCTTGGATATTTGGATGTCTCGCCCTCACTGGTTGTGCGGGTCCTAGGTAATCTTCATTTTTTTGGAGTTTTGCTGATTTAACCATTGTGGTTCCCTAGAATGCCGAGGTCAGCCTGGCCAAAGTCTGCCCCAAGTCTTCACCACGACAGGTAGTCACAGCCCTTGTGGATCAGAGGGAGATTTGCCACCATGCGACTTTGATACCAGAGCAGTGATGGATCCTGGTATTGGTTTAGTCTTAGCTAAGCTTATTGATGGGAACGTCGGACTCCTCAACCTGGAAGACCTCGCCAGAGGATGAATCCCCACTATGCATCGCAGTTCAACACCCAGGAACACCTCCCAGCCACAATGAGCCGCTAAACCGTTGGTAGGGAGTAAGGTAATATAAAATGTAAACGATCTTTTTGATAGCTGGAAATGTTATTAGTGAAATTGATGAAGGACTGTGTATACAGTGGCGCAAGTGAGTGTACCTGTTACCTTCTTGTTCAGAGATCCTTGTTAAACTGCATAGTTACATATCTGTGGAGTTACGGTTTGGAAATGATATTGTGATAGGCTGCTTAATCAACAGTGATCCATACCGTAATCTGTGACTACCATACATGTACTGCTCGTTTGTCGGCACCAAAGTACGGGAAGGTTAACGGCACCTAAGACATATTCTTCGTGGTAATAGGTCAAACCAACGTTCATACTTTTTCGGACCACATAGGAATTTCTTTTGTGTGTTTGATATCTGTGACAAGTGTTTCATTTGTAATACCATCATTGCTCGTTGCAGTGGTCGTGCCGATGACAATATGGAAACCATAAAAAAGCGTCTGAAAACGTTCATTGATGCCACGGCTCCTGTTGTAGATTACTATGAGAGGAAGAAAAAACTTATTCGGGTGGGTTAAACGAGTTGTGGGACCGTGGGATAGTACTTCGACAGTGTAGTGGTAGTTCAAACGCATGAAGAAAATTGTGCAGGAAATTCTCGACGAGGATTTCTTCTTTAAATTGTTGATTGCCAAAATATCTCTTCCCTTTCTAATGATTGAGTTTCGGTGTACACTTTAAACAATATTTTTGTAATGTCAGGAATTGGCTTTCTATACGTAATAGTATGCTTTCCCAGGTTGAAGCATAGCGACACAGTCCTCATTTACCATTTCTTGTATTTTCGGGATACTTGAGTAGTCCTTCAATGAGTCTTAGAGTATTAGAAAGTCTTCATTTGAAATGCTACGGCTCATTTGATTAGCAGATTCACCACCACGCCCAATTTTGTTGGCCACCGTGCGCCACATGCGTGAAATTCAAAGTGTATGGTGCGTTGTGCATTTCCCATCCCAGAAGAACGAATCACGTACCTCCTCCATTAGTAATAGCCTCTGTGTTGCTTGGTCGCTACGGAATGTTAGTAATCGCGGGACTACTTGTGCACTCCTTTTTTTATAGCGTAGACATCCTTACCTTTTAACTACCAATAGTTTTGTGATGAGACGAGGAAACTCGTCCGAAAAGCTGTGTGGCGTAGAGTAAAGCTTTTCTGGGACATCAGCACAACTGCACTTTGTTGTGCGATTGTTGCCTTGGAAGCTTGCAACATATTGATTAAATACAACAATTGTAGCAAAAAACTATGCGGTAGGGTAAACAGTGGGAAAGAAAATGCATGGGAGCGGTGCATATTGACCACTATGTTCCATATATGCGTTGAATCAATCTGTATATTTGCGAATCTTAAAAGACCTAACCAGGTAACATTTAGAGCAATGACAACAATAGTTCTAGGGATTGTAGGGAAAGTGCTACTAAATTTTCCAACATTCTATGTTATTGTCAAATCGTGATAAGTACAGATAGTTTGTAGTACCGATGTGTTAATAGAACACTTTTACGTTTGTTAACTAACCAGGATATTTGTTTTTTCCTTTGTAGGTTAAAGCCGAAGGGAGCATCGACGAAATCTTCGCAGTGGTCTGCAAACATCTAGATATCTCTTTGAAATAAATGTAAATGGTTAGATTAGATTAGAAATAGGTTAGAAGGAGAAGTCTTTGTCAAAGTAGATCAGATTCACATAGTTGATACACCTCATGAAAATATCAGAATGTTCATTATATGCATATGTTGTCTCTAATAAATGTCACACATTTGTTCTTCAATAATATTGTGCTCACGAACTTATCCAAGACTTTGTTAGTCATATGTGGCTTGTACGTAAAGTGTATACGTACTTGCGGTAAATTCAATTCCTTGAGACACAAACTAGTAGAGTCAACAGGTCCTTGCTTACGCGATACAATTTTTTTTGGTTATAACACAATGATGCTCGGTTTTTCTGGAATACGAGTAGTGTTGGCTTCTCACCTTTCTTCATGAAAGCGTGTATTTCAAACTGCGAAGCCGTTTTTCAAGCCGGTTTGCTTTGGCAGAGCATAGTGTAAGTGAATGCAGATGGTTTCCCAGCTTACATTAAGTTCTAGAAGAAAGTGTTTACTATGCTGGTAATTTTATGAATTTGAACATTGAACAAGTTAAAAGTACGCAATGCATATATATATATATATATATATATATAAGATTACATATATACTTACTCTCCTAATATCCACTATCCGCGAAGATTTTCCCATCTTTTACGTGTGGGTTCGGCTGCTGCTTGAGGATTTTCATTTCATTTCGAATGTCGCAGAATGCTGGTCGAATCGATTCTCTCTGAAGCCCTAAGATAACCGGGCTGGAGCGTTCCCAATTGAACTGTGTAATTTTTTCTCGGACAAGTCCGATACCAATTTCCTGACTCCGAAGGGATGAGAGACCTCGTTAGCCTGGAACCTCGGAGTAGCACCATACTCGTGATGACCGACGTCACTACCTCTGTGACTTCGCCTCATATATATATATATACATATATATATATATATATATATATATATATACACAGGAATGATAGGGCAATATTTTCTTCATACGTCTATTAAGTTCTCAATCCTTCAGCAACTCTGCTGNCTGGAACCTCGGAGTAGCACCATACTCGTGATGACCGACGTCACTACCTCTGTGACTTCGCCTCATATATATATATATATATATATATATATATATATATATATATATATACCCAGGAATGATAGGGCAATATTTTCTTCATACGTCTATTAAGTTCTCAATCCTTCAGCAACTCTGCTGAGAGTTTATCCGTGGATACAAAGAAACATGCATGGTTGGCAGTGTGTTGAAGGTCTAGACTAGACTGTTTCCATTTATTCAAAGTATAGAAAGCAATGGAATGTATATTATTATCACTTGTATTCCATTGTTTTCTGTTCATTACATCGTTTTCAACTGGTCGGTCTGTTAATCTCAGAAATCTTTGGTAAGTCATAAACCGATCACCGTTACAGAATGGTCGACTTTTGCTTGAAGTGGTGACATTGGCACGCCGATATCATACAGTCCGATGTTATTCGAGCACAGCTATTGCGGTATTCAAGGCAAAATTAAGAAACTCATTTTTCAGCAAATTGGTGGAAATAAGCCATTGATTAACTGCCATACTGCACGAAACATCTTGGTGAGAAAGGATTACGAGAAAGCGAGTGGAATAGAAATACTACGACTTGCATGACGTGTTGATGATTCAGTATATATACATATTCATATATATATATATATATATATATATATATATATATACATACATATATATGCTCCCAGCGGTTTAATGGTTTGCCGTTGCTAGGTGGTGTTCCTGGGTGTTGGGCTGCGATGCCCAACAGGGAAATTCATTCCTCTAGCAAGGTCTCCCATGCAGAGAAGGAGTCCGTGGTTTTTGTCAGGAAGCCCAGTTAGGAGTAGAGGAATACCGCGGTCCGTCAGATTCCTGGCGCCAAACTAGTCGCATGGTGGCAAATCTCCCTCTGATCCGCAATGGCGGCTACTGCCCGTGGTGGTGACGCCCTAGCGAAGCGTTTGGCATGGCTGCTCTTCGGGACTCCAGAGAACCACAGTGGCTAAACAAGCAATGCTTCGAGAAAATGAAGAATATGCTGGGGCCCGCACAATCAGTGAGGACAGGCCATCCAAGTACATATATATATATATACATATATATATATACATACATATATATATATATATATAACTATTGTAATGTTGAGATATATTTCGCAAAATACCCTGCCGTTAAAAAGAACAGGCAGTAAATAAAAAGGTTAAGATTATGATTATAACTATAGCCTCAGCTTAATTGTGTTCCATGCCGATTCGGGCTACCCAGACCAATCCCGTTGGCGGGTGATTGCTGATGGCAAAAAATCTATAGAACTAGCTGAGAGACAGGCGAAACGAACGACCCGCATGGTGTGGTGGTGAACGCGTTAGTCTCCGGAAGGGGTAATAGCCCGTTCGTTTGCCACCGCAGACAGCTGCTGTTCGGAGACTTTGCAAATACCTCAGCATCATTGAAACTATGTATAAAATAAAAAGAAGGATAAAGCTCTCGGCGTTGATCAATCCCTGAGGTATGAGCCATGCATTCAACTTCATTAAGCATCGTTTGGAGGTGGTTGAATGCATAGTTGGCCCTTACGATGACTCGCGGTAGTCTAGTGATGTTTCGAGCCCGTGCTGCTATCCTCCCAGACAAATCTGGTAGCAATTCGCCAGCCGCGGACGGACGAAAGGCTTCGCGGGCCATGGGATATATATATATATATATATATATATATATATAAACATGTATATATACTTATGTTTCCGACAGGCACGTTCTTCATATTGAATGGCATCAGTATAACTACGTTACCGTCGCAGTTTTCTGGAAGAAAAGATAGTAATGATAGAGGAATGAAAAAGTGCCATCAAGAAGCGCTAACCCCTGTGTGGCAACCGACGTCCCTTCATCGTCTCGTTTGCTTATCCTGATCTCAACCCAAATGCGGTTTCGTGGTCTGCTGCGGTTTTAAAATAGAGCGTAAACGTCATGAAACGTGTTTTCGGGTGATGATCACTGCATGAAAAGGATTGTACGCATGCTGAATAAGATTCTCGTTATTGAGATATTCCGCTGCATGTGTCGTTTTGAAGATTTTGCTCTCCGCTGAGTATTTGCTTGTTTATCCACTGGAAACGGTCCTATCACTTAGCAGGAGATTTCAGAAAACCGATATTTTATGTAAGTTTTTATCTTTATGCAGTGCTATGTGGTTTACGCGGAACTATATATGGAATAGATTATCGCAATTGATCTGTAGTTTCAGTTACTCTAGATATTTTGCGGCAATGCTTATTTCAACTGTTTGTGACGTAGAGTAATCTTCGCAAAAGATAGGTCACAAGATGAACATTCAATGGATCTCTCGTAGGCTAGGTCAGCGTAAGAAAGCTACTACTTGGCTCGCTCCTACTCCTAGTAATAAAAGTTTACTTTGAAGACGCAGTCATTAATACTCTTTAATGCAAAAATGATCAAGACAAGTTGTTGGTTGCTAAATATGTCCGCAACAAAGCCTGGGTATACCTATACCGAAAATCTCTAATTCGGCGTATTAATGTATTTGCATAAACTATTTTCTCATTTTACCTCAATATTACCAAGCGTTGTACTCTTACTACTCTCCTTTTCCAAGACTATTTTCAAAGAGTTGATGTGACACGAGGTTGTTGATGTAAAAGTTATTCAACATCGGTTCACGTTTCGGCCGTTTCGGCTTCTTCAGAGACTGGAAAAGTCAGATTGACACATAATGTTCTAGGTCAAACACTTCCATAACCTCAGCAGAAACAACGGAACACCTAAGTGCTAGTCGCATAGGAAAACAGCTTCTTTGAAAGAATCACCGTTTTGTTGTTTATAAGTCTTTCAGTTATTTGGAGGAAATTAGCCGCGCAGGAGTCTTACATGGGTGAGGAGTGTGCTTCGCACAAGTCAAGAAATCATGGCACTAGGTCACATGTGACCACAAGGGTCTCTTCATTAGGGTTCAATTTCGGATTTTTGGAATTTATTCAAAACATTCCAATAATGTTGCCTGTCGATATCATGGATGCTTGAGTGAGCATAGTGTGTTTCATTTGAAATTGTTTTGCATTATCTCCTTGTGTATCATGCTTGTCTAGTGAAGCGTTTTATCCTGCTTTAAGTTTACCATCCAGCTACTCTTTTATACGGACGCAACATCTGGAAGGCTATAAAGATCGAGACGGTTAGTCTCGTCTCAGAGAACTATTACTTTCTCCAAAAAGTTCACCGCTACCCATTGTTTTGTCCTCTTCGGAAGCTTTCCACCTCTTTGTTGAAGCCATGGTTTTGGAACTCTTCTGTATTTTAATACATGACTCTGGACACTCAGCGCTCCGACTTGTGTGCATTTCCGCTCATCACTGGAGTGCTGACCGGCGTTTTTAACCAACGTATTTCCTCTGTGGACCATCGATTCGGATCATTGGCTCTATTGAAGACGAACCCTTCAAAACATTAGCCGAGATAAACGTTATTGTCAACCTCATGTAGGCTCAACAATTTTAAAACACGTTGACTATTTTACTGCCGAGGTTAGATGACAGTCGGTTTAAAACTTGCTATGCATTTTCACAATGCTTACAATGCTTACTTTTCTATTTACTGCCTACTACAATTTTCATGACAGGGTATTATACGAAATCAACCACACGAGAATGCTGGGTTATTCGCAAAACTTGGATCATGGGCCAGATCGAATCACGATTTTCCTTTTTTGGGGGCTCATGCATAACACACTACGCCACAGAGGGTCTTTGATCTGCGTTTCTCTCAGTTAGTCTTCTATCTGGGAAAATCGTGGCTCGATGTGGACCGGAGTCCAAGTTTTGCGAATATCTCAGCATCATTTTGTTAAGCATTTATTATTCTTATGTCTATACTATTGCTCGATCATCTAAGCATGGAGGTTCAACTACTCAATTATTAGTTTTGTACTGTAGCATCAATAAAAGTCTCGTATAGCAGGAAACGAAGCATCCCACTATAAACTAACTTATACACTTTTGCAGACAATAATTTTGGTGACGCCAAGTACATAATTATATTACAATTGCACCTACAGAAATCTCCTTAGCGGCTTAACATTATAGCGGAAAGATGTCGTCAAGTGTCGGAGTTGAGAGTTAATGTGCAGCAGAAATAACTCTGTAACATCATCAACAGTAATATTTGCTGCATCGTGTTTTCGCCAGCAGTACTCTTTCGGCGAAGAAATAAACTCATGCGAAAAAAGTTTACTTGTAAACTTTAAGTTTAAAGAAATTCTGTGGAAAAAATATAAAAATTCTCACATATACCCCATCCAGGTTTGAAAACGACGACTAAATGCTGACAACATCCTCTTCGCGTGATGGTTGCTGTTTTCACCACCCACGAAATTTTGAAATGTTCCGAAAGCATGGAACAATAGATAAAAAACATGGACGATACGTAGACAACAATAAACAGCGAATTTATCAACAAAATATCTAGAGAACAAATTATAGAGTGAAAAATTGGGCAAAAGGAAGCACGAGCAAATCGACACGTATTGATTTCAATTCAGAGAGATTCCGACGAAATTTAGGGCTCAATAAGTTGCGGCGGACACGTGAAATTAGGCTGCTAACTGTACTAGCAGCTTTAAAGCTCATCAATATCCATTTCTCGATCTCCATCTGGGATTGATTTCATTACCCACTCCCAAGTAGACTTACTATAATAGAAATCTAAGGTACATTAACTTGGTCGTGATTCTTTCCGCATTTTATGCATTTCTTTTACCTTTCAGAAGGTTTTTTTAAAAATTACGAACTTACGGAACAGAATTCCTTTCGATAGTTTTGTTGGCCAATTGCTTCAACAAGAATCCTTCCAGGATGTTTGAATTACTTTCATGGTTGCTTTTGTGTCAAGTGGTTTCTTCGTCGAAAGAAGGGAAACCATTTGTTTCAAAAAAGAGAGGTGAGTGGTGTGCTTTTTTACGTAATTCATGCCGCAACTTCGTTAATAAATAGAGCCCGATGTGAACTGATTTCCACTCGAACGTGGGCAGCAAACTGGCCGACGTGAATTTTTATAACCTTCCTCGCTTTCGCTCGTTTATTTAACGCTCAGAGGTTTCAAGTAGGACAAAGAGTGTTGCTATGACAAGTGCATGCATGATTCGAGAGAGGTTTGGATGATTTGAGAGAGGCATTAGTAGATTTCGATCCGTAAAACGTGCGTCGAAAATTAGGCATCGGACTCTTACTATTAAACGTCAACGTTCACCTTCCTTAACGCTAAAGGCGGCAATGACTAGGTGTCGAATTTGTTTTTTATTTCCTTTCCAACTTGTCATAATTTGTTATGATATGAATCCAGGTAGTGAAGTTTTCGATGAAACCGTCTTGACCAACCCGCGATCCTTTGATTACGATTTTGCCGACGATCTCTTACATGTCGCAGACAAGAACGATCTCTATGACGAATTACTTTATCAGCTTCCTCCTTTCAACTTATACAAACTGGGTATCGACCGCGGTACTACACGGGCAAGTTATTTTCTCTTTAGAACATTCCTAATGTTATGTGTTTGCCATTTATCTTCTTGGTTTTCAGAAAGATGGCAATGAATTTATAATCATTGAAAAAATGATAAAGTAAATTTGTCAGAGGAAAAGAGAAATATATTCAGCAGCTTCATACAGCTCTACGATCGAATTTAGAGAGAACTTTCAGTAAACTTCAAAAAGAAACAATAAAAACTCCAAAATTGTTGTGCATAGTTGTGTGATAACTCATACGGAGTAGATGTTGTTAGGGCCACCATTCATATAAAATTATACTCTACACCTTGAAAAAAGCCTTTCTCAGACGAGTTTATTGGCGGATAGTTTGAAAAGAAATGCTGTGTTATTTAATTTCCAATCGCAGTAAGGCGTCACAGCTGTCGTGCAGGGTTTTCGTATTAATGTAAAAAATACGGGAATTGACTCAATGTGAGCTGTAAAACACTTCCAGGTACTGATACCGATTCGTCAATACAGTAGATCGTATTTTCTGTGGTCCCACTGATCGTCAAATCACTCTAGCTGACGCCAGTAATTATTCTACTTCTCCCTATCATACGTAAAAGTAGCGCAGTGGGTTGTGCTGTTCTAGGGATTCGTTAAAAACCTGACCATCAGGTCGGTGGTCATCGTGCCGTGTGTATTAACAACCCGAGGAATCCACCCGCTAACGGCACTTGTCCATCGGTTGTCGTTCACTCGCATTACGTGTTTGCCCCATCATGTCCTCGACTAATTCGCGTGTAGAACGGTGTCTCAGATTTTTTATCGCTGACGTACGTTGGAGGTTCGGATCCCCTCTATTAATTGCGTGATGCGGAATATTCCTGAAATCATCCTTTCGACTCTGTGTTCTAGAACGTCCACTGATCATCTTAACGCCCTGCTTATGTAGCGACCAGTCTTTTGACGCATGTGTTAAGGAAGGAAGATTGTGCAGCCGAAAAGACGGGTTCGGGGTCAGATGTTCTTTGTTCACCTTATTACGTCCTCGATACTTTTAAAGATTCCCAAATCGCTTGCTTCATCCTACTCAGCTCTGGAGCTAAGTCGTTCATTATGTTGACTTCGAGATCTAGATAGACGTAACTGGAGCATTCGGAGATATTCGTTCCATTGAATGTGAATAGAGCATATGAAACCAGCCCTTTCCTGATGAACATCGTTCTTATGAGATTTATTCGAAGACCAATCATTCCACATGCATTATCGAAGTCAGTTAGTATTCCGCCTGGGTAATGCTTGTCAATGCCAGTCACTAACGCCTCTTGTCCATCGCTTGTCATTCACACGCATTACATGTCCGGCCCAACTTATCTTCAACTGCTTGGCGTACAGAGCGGCACCTTTGATTTTTGATCGTTGACGCAGGTCGGAGCTTCGGATCCCATCCCTTACTTGTGTGGAACGTAATACTCGTAGCATCGTCCTTCTGATTGCGCGTTCAATTACGCTGAGTGATCCTTCATCGTGCTTACGTAGTAACCAAGTTTCTGACATATACGTTAAGGCAGGAAGCACCGTTGAGTCGAAAAGGTGGGCATGGAGTCGGGTATTTTTTGTCCTCCTCGCTACTTCTCCAATGCTGCTGAAAGCTCCCCAAGCCGCTCTTCTCTTTCCGCTTAGCCCTAGAGCTAAGTCGTTCATCGTGTTGGTTTCCCGACCTAGATAAACATAACGGGAGCATTCGGAGAAATTCGTTCCGTCAAACATGAATGGGACATAGGAAACCAATCCGTTCCTCGTGAACATCGCTTTAGTGAGATCAAGTCGAAGACCAAACTTTCCACAGACTTTATCAAAATCGGCAAGCATTCGTTCGGCCTGGCTGATGTTTGGTGTTATATGGACGATGTCATCAGCAAGGCGAAGATGGTGTAATTGCGGACCATCGATTTTCACTCCCATATTATCCCATTCCAATGCTCGCGTGACGTTCTCTAGGGTGGCGGTAAATAATTTTGTCAAGATGCTAGCTCCTTGCCTAGCTCCTCTTTTGACGTCGATGTTAATATTGTTGGAAAACGGTGGTGTTTTCGTTGTGACACTTTTGTAGAATTCACATGGAATCATTATTTATTAGGTAGAGATGTCCTCATTGTCTAGGGATTCCACTACTGCTTCCTACTCAGCTGAGTTTAGAGGTTTCTTTAAATCGATGAAACAGAAAGGAGACCTCTTTTCTCTCATGGTAGTCCAGTGAGTCTGCTATCCTGTTGATGTGGTCCATCGTGCTGAATCCTTTTTGAAACCGTGCTGGCTCATAATGGCTGTCCGCCCAGTGTTCTGTTGATCTTGTTTAGAATGATTCGAGTAAAGAGCTTGTAGACGATAGACAGCAAGCAGATTAAGCAATAGGTGCCGACATCGTGAAACTCTTAACTTTTCTACAACAACACAGTTTTTTGGGGATTCCTATTGAGTAGAAACAGTTAATCTTGTCAAGTAACATGTGAAAGGCCGAGTGAAGGTGTTGCTGAAGGCTGGCGGTAAGATCGCCTAATGTTCAGGTTTCCTCCTGTTCGGACCGGGTGCTGCACGATTTTTTACCTGCAAAATACTATATAGGATTTCGGAGAGGAGAACTGGCAGTACGATATATTCATTTTCCTTTGCTTCATGTAAGGGAGGGGAACGTTGCTAATGAAGAGATCCGAGTAGTAATTGTGGATAATTTTCTCAATTACATTAAAGCCGTCTTTCCTTAAACCACATCAAGAACAATAAATATCTTCTTCGATTACCGAACTAACGTGAGACTGATAAAAGAAAAAAGATCTATTCGCTTACGGTTTTGAGACCTTCGTTTCCTCCAGAGCTGGGCTGATCCGAATCGATGGTAAACAGATATAGTCCTCGCTATATAATTGTTCGTTATCGCACTTAGTCGAATCTAGTGAGATCGAGCACGGATCTTATGAGAAGAATTCACTCGACGGTGTCTTCTTTTAAGGAAAAAATGTTAATCTATAGTGGCCATTGGGTATGGTCTGGTTTTGCAGCAGTGCATCCTGCAACAGGTGGCGTTTCATTAATTGGCACGCAGCACGAAAATATCATAAAACCGACTTTCACTAAAGCTCAGTAAAAACAATGAATACCTTCCTTGATTGCTAAACTAATAAAAGATTGATAAAAAAGCAGCCGAATAAATCCGCTGTCATGTTATCTTAATAATCGATGAAGGTATTTAATCTTTTTCACTTCCTTTCTGGTAGCTGTTCCATCTGGGCGTCGGAGCGCAATCATCTTGGTTTTCTAGATGACTAATTTTTAGTGGCATTTACGAATGCTTTTTTTATCTTCTGCAGCTTTGGCCATGATTGCAGTCATTTCCTTTTAAAGTTCTTCTTCTATCACTTTTCTGCAGTGTTTTGCAAGTTCGGACGCGAGTTGACATTTCCCTACGGCTCAAGGAATTCTGCGTGGAGAATTAGCTCTAATGTTTTCGGCGACAGATCTCTCTTTGTGATATTGGAACTCTCTGGTTTCATAGAGAAAACATGTTATATTTAAAAAAGCCGGTCGTATTCCTCCTTAATGTTATCAATAACGGAATTTTCTCAAGATCTAACTATTGATCCGAATAACTCTATTTAATTGTGGTTTTCGGATTTTGTTATTCGAAATTGTCGACCTTCTATCCTTCCCGTGACAATTGGAGTCTTGCGAGGAGGCAGTGGTCTGATCCAGTGTAGAATTTTGGTACAACACCGGCATCGGTTAGGTAAGACCTTTCGGTTCACTACGACGGGTTCCGTTTTGTTATGGTGCTCTGCAATTGGGACTTCCTTGTCCAGAGTCGAGCACAGGGCTTATGGGATTGTGAATTATCATGAATGGTCACTGTTGTCATGGTGAAGTTAAACAGCCACTTACCATACTTTTTCCAATCTAATCCGTGAGTATCTAAAGACCTTAAAGAGAGAAGAACAGCAGTTATGAATGAAGCTGCAGAGGCTGGAAAAGCATTCGCAAAGCTCACCGAAGTTTCGCCCATTACAAAACCAAGATTACTGCACTCCGACGTTCAGACAGAACAATTACAGCGTCCAGACAGGCAATGGAGGAAACCGTTCACGAATACTACTCGGATCTTTTCGATAGCCACGTCTAGCTTCCGCCGCATGAAATAGAGGAGGGTGGATATGTTGTACCACCGGTTCTTCCTTCTGAAATCCGACATGCCATTCGTCGGTGAAAAATAGAACAGCACCAGGTCCGGAGAGAATAAGGCCAGAACACCCGAAGAACCATCCGCCAGCCCTCGTAAACACACTGGCTCGGCTCTTCACACATTACCTGTTTGAATGTAAGGTCGCTACTCAGTGGAAGACCAGCAAGACCGTGTTATTGTTGAAGAAGGGTGACCTACACGACATCGGTATCTGTCACCCTATATGCTTGCTGTTCGCTGTCTACAAACTTTTCACTCGAGCCACCTTAAACAGGATTGGCACAACACTGGACGAAGCACGGCCATGTGAACAAGCAGGGTGTCGAAAAGGATCTAGTACGATGGACCACATCCAAACGGTAATAATGCTCATTGGAGTATCGCGAGGGTACAAAAGACCGCTCAGTCTCACTTTCATTCATTTACAGAAGGCCTTTGATTCAATAGAGATAAAAGCAGTCTTGGAAGCCCTTCATAGTCAAGGAGTCCTTACTCAATACATAAAGACTCTTCGTGAGCTGTATAAAAACTTCACTACCAAGGTATCACCATTCTACAACGATATTAACATTTGCATCAAAAGAGGAGTTAGGCAAGGCGATATAATCTCGTCAAAATTATTCATCGCCACCCTCGAGAACGTCATGTGAACACCGGAATGGGATAATATGGGAGTGAAAATCGATGGTCGGCAATTACACCATCTTCGCTTTGTTGAGATATCGTCCTTATAACACCAAATATTAGCCAGGCCGAACGAATGCTTGCCGACTTTGGTGAAGTCTGTGGAAAGATTGGTCTTCGACTAGATCTCACTAAAACGATGTTCATGAGGAACGAATTTGTTTCCTATGTCCCATTCACATTTAACGAAACGAATTTCTCCGAATGCTCCAGTTATGTTTATCTAGATCGGGAAACCATCATGATGAACGACTTAGCTCTAGGGCTAAGCAGAAGGAGAAGAACGGCTTGGGGAGCTTTCAGCAGCATCGGAGAAGCAGCGAGGAGGACAAAGAATACTCGACTCCATGCCCACCTTTTCGACTCAACGGTGCTTCCTGCCTTAACGTATATGTCAGAAACTTGGTCGCTACGTAAGCATTATGAAAGATCACTCAGCGTAATTGAACGCGCAATCGGAAGGACGATGCTACGAGTATTACGTTCCACACAAGTAAGGGATGGGATCCGGTGCTCCGACCTGCGTCAGCGATCAAAAATCAAAGGTGCCGTTCCGTACGCCAAACAGTCGAAGATAAGTTGAGCCGAACATGTAATGCGTGTGAATGACAACCAATAGACAAGAGCCGTTAGTGAGTGGATTCCTCGGGATGTCAAAGGTACTGCATGAAGACCACCGACCTGATGGTCAGAGTTCTTCATAAAGAGCCTAGAAGAAAGATATGATGCTCAACGAGTTCCTAGAGCGAGCAGAACCCACTGGACTACTCTTGCACGCAACAGGGAAAATAGAAGACTTATTGGCACCCGCTCGAGTCACTCGGCGGCCAGCATAACTACAGGTGAATCTTTGAGTGCCAGTATGACGTTTTCTGGTGCTCTCCTAGATCCAATCCTGGCGTTAAAATCTGCAGTCATGGCTTTGTAGAATGCATGGTCTTTTCTGTATAATTTTTCCATGTTTATATAGAGCACTTCGACTTAGTCTTCGTTATAGCTTAACGTCGGTGCGTAGACGACAAAGGCTGGCAAAGCCGATATTGATCCATTTCTCTTCAATCGTAAACGAGTCGGGTCGCTAGTTGTTCAAATGAACCGATCCTCATGATCTAGCTCGTGTTGACGAGAAAGCCGACCTCGTGGACTCTTCCACTGTCGCACGCTCCAAGGAACAGTTCTTCTCCGGTGTTATAGACGGCGTTGAATGGGTGGCGTCGTCTCGTCTGAACCAATCCGATGATGTCTTACCTTATCCTTCTTGTCTACATGATCAGATCCACTATGAAGGAGTCAGGTACAAGCGAGCGTTCATTGTAGGTACAGATCATTACTTTAGTCGCTCGAAATTTTGGCATTCTAGAATGCATTTAGCACCCCTTCCATGCTCGTCGTACTCAAGGCGGCTCTATCGGGGGCTTTTTCAAGGTCAGGTGAATGAGTCCAAATTACTTTCGTGTGTTTAGCATCTGATACTCACCGGCGGCTTACCAGTCCTTCTGAAAGTAGATGAGGGTTAACTCGTTGGAAGCGACTCCTAACCGCCTCCCATCTATTTCTTAGTCACTTGATTTCAGGGTTCTGGCCGAGATGAACCGGGGAACACAACCAGCATATAAGAGAACTTGCCGACGCCCACACGGCATGTGTTTGCTTGCACAAACACGAAAATATATTTCAAACTGGCGCAGCAGAAACAGAAAGTCCATACCCTAGGTCCATTTGCATCTGAAGAATGCACGAGGGTACTTTTAACCCGCATTTAACACTATCGCTACCTGGGGACTACATTGCTTCGCCTTTAACCGACTAGACATTACTCATTGAGAGAGATCCATGAGAACTCTATAGAGTGATAGAAGATAAGAAAGCAAGAAGATTCCAGTCATCAATAGCTACTCACCGATTGATGCAGATGATGTACAGGAATTATAAGTATTCTTCTATTTACTCGAAATATTATCTGTAGTGAATTATCGTATTATAAATTTTATGTCGGAGACTTTATTTTCGAAATAGAAAAGGTCTACGAGAACGAAAGCAGGATCCGAAAGTTTGGATGAGGAGAAAGGAATGAGAATGGAAACCGTAGAAGAGTTTTGCCGGAAGTTCCACATCGGTACAGTCAGAAAAAATTGTTAAAAGCAGTACAATATGAACTACTCTGAATAATTAGCGTCGGGACTTGTGCGAGTAAAATGTTTGGTGTCATCATCAATGCATGACAATGAGATTACTGAAACTTTAGGCTACATGGAACTAATAGCGGTAAAATTATAAACCAATTTTTTTCGTTTCACAGTCTCGTACCTGGCTCTAAAATCCCTGCTAGATGAAAAACCACTTAGAATTCATTCCTCTGACGTTCGAATTGGGACGATGATATGAAGAAAGACACAGCTGAAGGACCAGACAGTATTATCTCCAAATTCCCTAGAGCTAGAATCTAGAATTTACGTGTAGTTTTCGCAAACCATATGACGCCTACCTTCAGGAGGAAAAAATCCTAGACCAGTGGAATACGGTGCGCACGGTTTACCTGTCTAAAAAAAAGGTGACCAAAGGTCATTTTATTGCTCATATGAAAGACCTTCAATAAGGCATAACCAGTTGAGCAAGCAGAATCCCGATAGTGATAGACCACGCACCAACCGCATCAAAGTTCATAGAAATTTGTGAAAGTACCACTTGTTCCAGCTATCAGTTACAAATAAATGTTCTACAGCGTCGAAACGAATGCAATAGTACCACCGCTCGTTGACCAAGAACTGGATCCGTTTTGCATAAGATCTCTATGTGACTAATATCGGATGTGCGCCACGCACATACAACTATTCGATCGACCCTTTACGTAGGAAAAGCGACAATGCGGCACCACATTGCCCAAGGTATTTACCGCAGCACTGCAGTGGATAATGAAGTCACTCGATTGGGACAACAAAAGTACAAGCACAGGTGGAAAATTCCTACCAAATCTTCATTTTGCCGCCAATATCGTCATCTTCTTAAGAAATACCAGTAAGGCAAAAACGATGCTCAATGAACTCAGCGAAACGTGAAAGAAAGACTTGACTACGGATAAATCCAAATAAGATACAGTTCACCAGAAGCCCATAGTGAGAAGGTAAAAAAATCAAACTGGCTGGATCTCTGATTATAGAGACCACCTTATGCATGTACCTTGAGCGTTGAATGAACGTGGAGAACAACAAAATAGAAGAATTAGCAGAAGGAGGTGACCATCATGGATCGCAATCTAGTCTTCCAAAGAATCCGCTGACCAACTGTGGAAGACCTGAAAATTCGCACTCGGCTTTTTGATTCTTCCATTACTTCGCTATGCTGCAGAGACGTGGCTTGGTGCTTGAGCAGCGGCAAGAATACTATACGATATTCATAGAACGCTCGAATGAAGTCCTCTGAAATACAAGCGATACACACAACATCTAACCGAAAAGTGAAACTCTGATCCTCGAAATCTATCTCATCTTCGACACCCAGGAGAATATATATGGATAGCGAAAGATTGATGACCCGGTCCTATAATGAGAAGAACAGACGACAAATGACGAAAAGAACAGTACTGGCACTGTAAGGCTGCCCATCGAAGTATCCTAGTAAACCGATACAGCAATAGGAAGTGTTTCTATGATGATGATGTGTTCTCAATCGCTCAAGATCTGTGGTTATTGGGGAAAAAATTTATCGGTGGTTGTCAAAAATCAGGCACGGTTGCCGGTGCATTGACCAAAAAAAGGATTATTCGAATTTGCAGCATTTTTCCACGGAAGTAAGAATCTATTTATTTTGGTAGTATTCATTCTTGAAGTATCAGAAGAGACGAAATGTAAGGAATAGAGTTAGGTGCGGAGATGAGTGGTTCAGCTTGTGTACATGAATTTGCCACGCGGGTCCTTTAGATGTTATACTGATCGACCATCCTCAATCTTGGGTAATTGAATCATACATATATGTATATACGTATACATAAATACAACATTAATAACATATTCTTTGTTCACGATTAAGCTGACGTTTCGGCGGATTTCGCCTTCTTCAGAGCCTGGAAAGGTCAAGTTGATAGCAATCCACTCGGCCAGACGCCTCCATAACCAAACAAAGAAACTCCAAACCAAGATTTCAATCACTTTGAACGCAGCTTAGGTTGAAAACCATAAGACTTTCCGTTAGTGATAAGGGTGGAGAGTTTGTCGTAATTCCTCATCAGTTAGATCTGGAGATAACGAAAAACCATCTTAAAGATGCTTCGCTTTATCGCCCATCATCTGAGGAAGAACTCAAAAGTAAATACCGAAAACTAAACCACGAATGGGCCAAAATGGCAAGGGCTGCTGGTTTGAAACCATCAGTTATCTCTAAACTTAAAGTTGCCTTACCAACATGCCCCGTCTTGTACTTGCTTATAAAAACTCATAAGTTAGTACCCAGCGATGATCTTGCGTCTAACGATCCATCACTATTTAAGGTTAGACCTATCATTAGCTGTGTAGACGGGCCAACGGACAAGATAACATGGTTTTTAACCCTAATATTTAACCAGTTGTTGAAACACATTCCAGCCCATCTTACGAATACCCAGATGTTTCTGGATCGTCTACATACTGCGCAGCCCAACAGCGCGTGCGTGATGGAGTCCTTCGACGTTACCGCCCTTTATACAAACGTGTCGAATGACTCCGCAATGCAAGCCATATTCGAACTCCTTACACAACACGAAGGAGAAATAAACATGTATGGCTTCAGGATTGAGCACCTGATGGCACTCTTAAAAGAATGCTTGGGCTACTCAATCTTCAGATGGTCTGGAAAGTACTACGCTCAAATAAGAGGGTTGGCAATGGGGCAACGACTGGCTCCAAGCCTTGCCATTGCATTTATGTCTAAGGTGGAAGCACCGGTGACTGATCTCGGGCCGCTACTATACTGTAGGTATGTAGACGACTGCTTTGTCCTTTGCTCAACACAAGAGGAAATGGACAAATGCTTCGAATTGTTAAACGCACAGTCAGAGTATATCAAGTTCACCCGAGAAAAGCCGAAAGAAAAATGGCTTCCATTTTTGAACGTACAAATTCACCTATCAGAAAATGGCTACATTACAAAGTGGTACCGAAAGCCAAATAGTAAAAATATCTTGGTTCATTACCTCTCCTCTCACCCCTCTCACACGAAAAGGGCGCTTATAAGAAACATGTTTNTGCTTCGAATTGTTAAACACACAGTCAGAGTATATCAAGTTCACCCAAGAAAAGCCGAAAGAAAAATGGCTTCCATTTTTGAACGTACAAATTCACCTATCAGAAAATGGCTACATTACAAAGTGGTACCGAAAGCCAAATAGTAAAAATATCTTGGTTCATTACCTCTCCTCTCACCCCTATCACACGAAAAGGGCGCTTATAAAAAACATGTTTCGGACAGCAACCAACGTGTGCACGGGAAGAGAGCAGAGAGAGGAGTCCCGGAACTTGGCACGGCAAATAGCCGTTTCTAATGGCTACGAAACTGTAGCTCAGAATAGGTGTTGAGGAAATCGTAGGCCTCCAAACGACAACTCTAGCGATAGAAGGGTTCCGTTTATCCTACCCTTCATCTCAAATGATATAAGTACAGCTATAAAACGCTGCTTAAGAAGGGCGGGCTTAGAGAATTCGGTGAGCGTAGTTGAAATACCACCGAGTAATCTTAAGCGCCAGCTAGTTCGTAACCGCCTATATGACCGTCTATGTGCAACTCAAAATTGCATAATTTGCCCCAGTGGTAGAGACGGTGATTGCATGAGCTCGGGTATAGTTTATCTGATCTCCTGTAAGACGTGTGGTGACGAATACGTTGGCGAAACGGGTAGACCACTCTGTGCCCGCATAAAAGGACACCTAGTCGGCAAACACAACCTAAATTCTCCGCTAGGCACGCATATGACCCAGAGACATAACGGGGAGGACTTTGAAGTACGTGTCACGATCCTCGCGCAGAAATTAAGAACACAAGCGGGCAAAACTCTCGAGGCACTCTGGATTAATTCCAGAAATCCGAAAATGAACCGCAAGGAAGAATGCCTCATTATCACGCGTGATATAGGGCAGTATATAAAACTGCTTTTCTGATGTGAGGGGCACATTATACTTCCACGTGATTTCTGTGCGGTTAGTCTCTACGTGACATACTTAGTGGAAACCTCATAGAAAGCGGTGAGTGTGCAAAGCTGCGTTCAAAGTGATTGAAATCTTGGTTTGGTGTTTCTTTGTTTGGTTATGGAGGCGTCTGGCCGAGTGGATTGCTATCAACTTGACCTTTCCAGGCTCTGAAGAAGGCGAAATCCGCCGAAACGTCAGCTTAATCGTGAACAAAGAATAATAACACCTCGCGTTTGCTCAACAAAAATACGAAGAAAATCACTTGATCAATGCCGAGGTTATTAGAAAGTCGGTCGTGGCAATTAATAACATAATAACAGCGATAGAAAAGTAGTGGCACAAGAATCTCGCAAGTTAATGTTATGAAATGCTATGGTTAGTAGTGAAGATAACAAGGTAGTAATGATAAGAAAAGATAATAAGCCAATAACAAAGATAATGGTATTGGAACATTAGTACATAACTAACACAATAGTAATAGCAACAATAACAACATAAAAATAACGCTGATGCGAGGTTGGTATAGGTCTTCGTTGTCATTATCGTTGTTGTTGTTGGTGTTGTTGGTCGATGGCCCACGTTTCCACGATTTCGCCTTCCTCAGACCCTGGACGTATTTTATACAAGAATACTTTAATTATTCGGTGGAAAAAGGCTAAAGTATTAATGAAGACCATACTTTCAAATATACATACACAGTATGGCGTCTATTTAAAAGTTTGGTCTTCATTAATACTCTAGCCTTTTTTCTACCGAATAATTAAAGTATTCTTATATAAAATACATCCAGACTCTGAGGAAGGTGAAATCTCCGGAACGTCAGCCATCGACCAACAACACCAACAACAACAACAACGACAACGAAGCACGTTCAATATCTCCAAAGTTAGTCGCACAATATTTGATCGAACATCATCGAACAACAAAATTTTTTGCACGATGTCGATTTCGGAACTGGCACTTCTTGTTTCAGTCGGTTATTTGCTGACAATACTACAGCATTCCGTCTCCTGAGGTATTAACTGAGGCTCAATAAATTTTAGTGGGTTATTCCAGCTGTAGACTAGCAAACGGTCGCATTATCCTTTCGGGATTAATTTTGATTTCGAAAGCGTTTATATCAACAATTGTCCTACAGTAATCACTTTCCATCTAACGTCGCTATGTGACTGAGTAATGGACTGCGTTTCTTGCGTCGAACCGAGTTCTGATGATTTGTTATAGTAAAGACGTCTTTTCTTTTCAATCAAAGAACGTGCGACAAACATTTCTCAAGCGTTTTACTTTCTCGTTGTTTTCTAAGTGACTAATAATAGTCTTTTTCTTAAAATTGGGCTCTTCCGAAATCGTTCGAGTGGTTTTTAGAGTGTCAGCTTCGATTATCACCTTGAGATGGTCGTACCTGTTGATGGATATCCACAACATTCTTCGTTGTCCAAACTCTTATCTCTGGGATGAAACTTTTTGACCTGGCCAATTTGCGCTCGGATACGCTTTCCCAAGCCATGCCAACGTCATTTTGAGATAATTCCATTTTTGAGCTCAAGAAACAAAGCTGTACGATTTCTTTCTTGTTCTGAATGTATTATTTCAGCCAATTACAGTGAATTATGTGACAGCGAATAGATTGCAGTAAATAATCAATAAGCTCGAAATGGATCCGAAAATCATGAAAAGCATTTTTACAATATGCATTTGCATATTCCCAATTATTATTAACGATAAGCCATTATCACCAACAGCCGTGCTGTATAAAAGAGTACCGCCCAATGAGTCGCTTCATTCGAGTGGGGCTCCACGAAGAAGACACGACTTGTTACAACGACGAGGATACCACATCGAGAATACGAACGACTGTGAGCCGTCGATTCGGATCATCTGCTCTGCTGAGGCCGAAGACGTAGAAACGTTAGTCGAATAAATGTTTGAAAGGCCAGGGTGGCCTACTGATAATGCTAAACACGCGGAAGAAGCTGGTTCTACCTCGCACTAAGCCAACCAGATTTCCAATCTCTCCGAGTTTGGGATATTGGTCACAGGCGATCAACTCGCTCCCTGTAATCCACAAAAGACCTGAGCTTCCCTTAGAACGGCTATCACCGGATTCCAGTGAGAATCGACTTAATCAGCATTTAATTGTATTCATGAAAAAGACATGAAAAAAAAAGTTGTCGAGTAACAGCCATGCCCATACGCAAAAATACGAGTTTTTGGAGTATGGGAGACAAATCCAGTGTAAAAATTGCTGAGCCAAGCAAGACATGCGTTGTTGGGTCGTGTGAAAAGTAGTTTTCATTTTCACCGGAGTCTATCTTTGCTTATGGAATATGGATAGTCTTTTTCGTCTCAGTCTCATTTGGGTTGTATTCACAAGCCTTGTGTTCATGTTTCGGCAGTGATTACTGAAATTTTAGGTGCCGGTGGTTACAAGACAGTGGGACACTTGGTATACAAAAGCTGCGAGCGTAAGCGAATTACGTGTTTTCGCTCCGACGACGCCCAGCCCTCGACTATCTACCATTGCAATAAAAGAAATATTTCAAAAAAGAGGCAGAAACTCCAACAGTGGGCGGTCATTTCTAAATTCTTTCACAAAAAATAGGGGAATAGACCATGCAGCTCTTCTTACCACATCGATTCCAATGGAATCCTCTGCGCAACCAACTCAGACAACAAGGAAAAAGGAGAAACAGATCACCACTGGCTGGTCGTCTCCGACTTCTTTCACAAAAAAGACGAAAATCGACAAATCTCATGTAGCTTTTCTTACCACCTCGATTCCAATAGAATCCTCAGCACAACCAACTCAGACGTCTGATAAAAATGGGAGGCAGACCACCTCTAGGCGGTCAACTCTAACTTCTTTCAGAAAACAGCCGAAGTACACCAAATACCACGCAGCTCTTCTTAATAGATCAATTCCAATAGAGACCTCCACACGGTCATCTCTCAATTCTTTCACAAAAAAAACGAAGATCGACAAATCCCATGCAGCTTCTCCTAGTACATTGGATCCATTGAAGTCCTTCACGCAATCCATTTCGATGACTGCGGCTCTGAAGAAGCGACAAAGTATTGAGCACTTTTCATCACTGGTCAGAAATAAACTACAATTCTCAAAGTCGACAAGGAAGATCAAGGAAGTGATCTCGACGACCATGTCCACATTATCAACTTCGAGTACTTTTCTGTTAAGGTCAGTTTTCTTTTTCCGTTTACTCCATTACACAAAAAGATTGTGTGAAAATTGTGTCAAGAATAAGATAAAGAAGGTCAAAAATTCCATTATAGATCTACTTGAAACGTTTTTGAAGGACATCTCGATCGGATCAGCAACAAACACGAAGTGTATTCTCATCAGCCAAAGCAGTGGAAAGGAGGAAGAAGAAAATCCGAGCAACTGTATCACCTCGTCCGGGTGGAATATGGCGCCGAGGAACGATAATTTTCGAAGGTGCAAAATTAACATCGGCTGCCACAATGGCAACAACGACAACAATGGCAGTTGCTTCTGTACCTGCTTCCGTAGCAGTTTTGGCAGATAAAAATATTCGTCGTTTGAGGAAGCGGCCTGCGACGAAAGACCGTCAGTCTCAAACAAGGTATTCTGTTATATTCAACAGTATTCGACAGGTATTAGATTGCGACCGCCTTATCTAAGGGTCGAATATACGCTCAGAGGGAGAATGGGAATTTAGACAGATGAGATACCTAGCTTTTTTCTTTAAAAAAACTGTATTTCTTAATGTTAGCCTCTTATTTTCTGCCTAACGTAATTTTTCACGGCAGGGTATGTTGTGAATTACAGCCACAGCATTGCTGAGATATTAACAAAATTTGGACCCTGTGCCAGATGAAACCACGGTTTCCTTTTCTGGGGGCTCTCGCATTACACACTGTGTCACGAAAGCCTTTACTCTGCGCTTCTCTCAGCTAGTTTTCTACTCACATTTCTGTCTGGCATTTCTTAAAATTAGTGTTCTCAGCATAGTGTATTTCAGTCTTTTTATTACGTCATGAACGGGATACCAGCTTTTTGAAGCGTTCAGATTCAACATTCAGTTAAATTCAACAGAAGCTTAAAGAGGTCCACAATGTTGATCGACCTTCTCGGGATAGAAAAGTGTTTTGATCCTCGATTATGAGTTGCCGGCTTGCTGTATGCGTGTAATGATTAGAAGATAGTGGTTGAAAGTGAGACTGTCGTTGTATATGATGAATGAGGAACGTATAGAAAAGTGCAACTATAAATAATGGGCATATTCCGTGAAAAACCACAATTCCTCTGAGCCGTAATCATCGTTGATGAGCAGAATTACGGAATGTTATTTCAAAGCAGCAGCTGTTGGAGAACCGTGGAAAATATGCTAAATTTCCAAGTATCTTTTATGAATGCTTTAACAACTTGTCGTTGTTCAACGATTCTTCTGAATAGTACTCATTTAAACACCATTTACGCAAATACCTCTAGAAGAAGCTGTAAATATCTCAAAGTGTATGCAAAAGCTTTGCTGGTGGTCAATTTCTGCTGTAGGATTAAGAGAATAACAGTCACTGAATGATTAAATCAAGACGTGTGATTCGTGCACTTCACATCCAGATGGATCGGAATTCTGTCCGCATTGCATTCTCATTCGTGCTCTACGGAATTCTTTGAAGCCTAGCGGATATTCCTAGTTACTTACAATTTTGCTCGCACGAAAAAACCGAGAGCTTTACAATTTTTGTTAAGGCCTTCGTGCAAGAAGCTTGATCACCGGTCTTGTCGTTATTAATCTTACACTTGGTGGCATCTTATCATGAGCTTATGCTGTCATATTGCTACCGTTAAAATACATCAAAATACAAAATACAAAATACACATTAAAATTTCTAGAACATATGATTTTCCAGAACTCTTCGTATACGGCAGTGCATATCGTTGCCTTCTTGATACCTCGCTCGTTAACAGTATCATCTCAGCACAGGTGTTATAGCTGCTAGCCACTGACTTCCACTTTAACGTTACTCCACATTCCGTTTTTCTTCTCATACGAAATTCTTGAGGGTGGTGCTAAACAGGTTTGGCGACAGGCATCGTCCAACAAATAAGCGCCGCTATCAATCTCTGTCTCGGAGGCTGTGGAAAGCTGTGGATGAGTTCACCCAGTTCTATGATAGCAGTTTGTAGAATTAGTGCTTTATTCATTCAACCGATTGGTGGCAAGAATACCAATTCAGTGAAGAACTTTTGATTCGAATTGAAGCTTATGCTTAGAAAGTTGCTGATCAGCGCCGGTCTTTTAGCACTCGCCTACGTTCCAATATTAAGCTACGACGAAGACATCACCAAGGCTAGCGTGGAGGATTTCCTCAAAGAAACATCGCACCTCTAAGAAAATATCTTCTCGACTATATTGAATTTGATGATGAATTGTCAGCTCTGTTAAATGAAGACGCGATTCCTCCCATTTCTTCTAACAGTAAGGAAATAAGTAAGGAAGATGTCTACTCCATTTTTTTTTCGTTTCACAGCGTCTCCGCCACATACCAAAAGTTTTCGCTGCAGAATAACCACCTCATATTCATCAATTTGAAGTCTCTGATTCTGTCAAGGACAAGGAGTGAGGAGCAGTTCCAACACCATATAAAATCACGAATGACATTTTTTAAGCTCGAAGCAATACCGCACGTGTTTCCTGCCAGCCTCATTCCTTCAAGAGAGAAAAATATTAGATCAGTGCAGCAACTCTTGCATAATCATTCTGCTGAAGTCCTATTTGCTTGTTGAGTGCAACTATTGTGCGTATCAATAGTTTTGCAGAAAGCTGAGCTCCTTGTGCAAGTAAACACTGTTTTTGCAGTAAACCCTCTCTTTTGTTCCAACTTCTACTTCTGTAGGGTCCAGGCGAAACTTGTTTCATTAGTGATGCAATGGTTATTAAATGCATAAAACTCGCACTCAAAAGAGAATTATCTACTTGTTTTCGTAACTGCACTAAGGCAACGCAGCTTCTACAGGCGTATTTGTGCTAAACAATCACTTATGAATGCCTACCATTACATTTAGTCAGTGTCTTATACTTACAAATAAATCACCAAACTGCCGACCCCAAAACGATTGAGGTCTCGGTATGTTAGGAGCACGGTCCGTACCAATGGCTCTACCTGTATTGCAGGGGACCTATAACGCATCATTTATAGCCGAAACTCTTCATTATCGGATTGCAAAATAATGAGCTCGTTGGACAAAGCTCACAAATTCGCGAGAAGTAGTCAAATCATTATGAAGGCTTTAGATGACAACAAGATCGTCATCTTTTCGTGGAATACCACTGAAACAGGGATATCTCTTGAAAGATCCAGTGAATAAAGGAAAACAATAACGATAAGAATTAAGAGGAACAGAATTCATGAAAGGGCCATCGCTCCTCGTTGGATGATCCAAGCATCTGGTTCCATACTACATGTATTTCAGAGGCTGAATAAACATAGAAAACGACGTTACGGTTGTTAGTGTGAAGAAGACGAAAAGCTTGCCGGCGAATTCACCTGCTAGCCATTGGACCCAGATATTCAACTATTCTCCTAATTTATACTTCCAAAGCTTTGCTGTGCCACAGATATTTAAGCGTTAATCGTTTAGAGAACCGAACTTGCTGAGGAATCATGAGGGCTGCGTACAAATTGCTTGAATGTCGTCTTCTGAAATATGACTGAAACACGGATAACATGTCAAACTACACAGTTTAAAAAACTGACAAATGTTCACTTACGATCTTTCGGGTCATAGACTAAAATTGAAATATAAATTTTCCATCAATGTGAAAAAAACGTTGGAGAAATATGAAGGCGGGGTTACTAAAAGGACGCAAGTGTCTTCATGGAGATTTTCTGCACGAGTATAAAGATTTGCACTTCGCGCATAACCTGCATTAATTGTTCAATAAGATTTGTGGATTGTGGTGAAGTACTTCAAGACGTCACCATGAACGAGAGCTGGACGACGTTCGTGAGGATTGGAATGAAAAAGTTGAGCAGCAGCCAGCATCATTGGTGAAGATGAGCCATCTAAATATTCAGGAACAGATTATTTGAACAAGCCCAATTTCGATAGTCAGTGCTTATTCATTCTTTCTTCTTTTAGCTCTTATAGCTTTCACGTACAACATTGTTTATTTTTATGTGTAGCAATATTACTCTCTTTACCAGCGGAAATAGAGTGAATGACGCATTATTTGTGAAGTTCTGCTGCAGAGTTGACGCTATTCTAGCTCACTTACCACGAAGATTGACTTCATGTGTTGTGAAGCGTCAAGATGGAACCAGTACCACTACTATCCCACCCTTTCTATTGACACATATCGATTTTTCTTAGCCTGTTCCAAATTCTAAGCAAATGGACATGAGACGAGCACGGAGAATGTTTCCTGCCTTTTCATTCGGTGGAAACTATTTACCTTTACAATTCTGCACTGATTTTTCTAGCGATTGTTTTTTACATAGGAACTCACACTTTCAGAGTGAAGCTGGCAATTTCGCCTGAACTTAGTGAGTCTACGTTGTCGTCACGACAACTTCGGGTGCCGCTGATTAAGAAAGATGGCATTCCAAAACCTGTTGTTATTCGACAAAATCCTGAAAGCTACAAAGGTATGCTAATGGTTTCTTTAACCACCTTTCTTTTTTAACATTAAAGAACAAAAAAGTAACAAGTCAAATTCATTTCGAATGATCACTAATTAAGATGGTTCCTGGGCCACGTTTTGTAATAGTGGCAGTGTAATGCAATATAATGCAGCATAATACTTACTGACTTGGATACTTGGATAGCTCGTCCTTACTGGCTCTGCGGTCCCCAGCATCTGAGTTTTGATAGTTTCGCCATTGTGGTTTTCTGGAATCTCGAAATCATCCTAACCAAAGTCTGCTCCAGGTTGTCACCAACGTAGTCCCCGCCCTTATGCATCAGATGGAGAATTGCTAACATGGAACTAGTTTGATACCAGGGCGGTGGCGGGTCTTAGCACTGGTCAGTTTTTAACTGAGCTTCCTGACAGAAGCGCCGGACTCCTTTCCAGTTTGGGAGGCCCTGGTGGGGAAATAAATTCCTCAGCTCTACAATGCAGCACTGGCTCGGTATATCGGTAGACCACTGCGAGCCGCTGTATTGAATTGAAATAATACAACAGTCCACATAATTCTGGTACAGGTAGTTAACCTTATATCTTACCTGAATTGGAGTACTGGTAGCGTAAATTCTGGCTCTCATAGCATAAATGGTATGAAAAGTTTGGAAAAATTGATAAAAATTTTTTTCAGTTTTTTTCAGCCTTTCGAGTTTAAAATTTTAAGACTTGGACAGGAGGATTTGAAATGATGTATTTGTTGAACAACGAAAGAGCTAGCGGGGAAGTTATTGCGGTGGGTATCGTCGTTCTGACATTTATACCCACGTAACTCGGAAACAGCTGAAAAAAAGAGATACACTTTGAAACAATTCAGAATTTAGTTACTGCCAAGGGGCACGACGATCCTGGCCTTGTGAATCGTATCTATCCACGGATCGTTTAGTTTGTTACGAAATGGGTCGCACATATTTTGCATTTTAACGCTAGCGAAAATATGACTGATCCTTGTCAAACAACCTCCAATGATGAATTTTAAGAATGTGTGGTTTCCTTTATAAAAGTTTTCTACGCCAGTATAGAACGTTTCGACTTCCTTTCTATCATGGTTTGACGTCAGCACGTAAACGACGAAGATTCTCAAAGGCGGTATTGATCCATATCTTTTCAGTCGTAAACGACCGATTCGGGTTGTAAGTTGTTCGAATGAATCGATGTTCATACTAGCATATTCTGGGTTCCATATTAGCATTAAAACTCCCAGTGATAACCTTGAAAAATGCATGATCCTCTCCGTAAAACTTTTCCAAGCCCATATAGAATGCACCGACTTCACCTTTGTCACAGTTTGATGTCAACGCGTAAACGACGAACACTGTCAAAGCCGGTATTGAACCACATCTCTTCAATCGCAAACTTCCGATTCGAGTTGTTAGTTATTCGAATGAATCGATGTTCATGAACAAACTCGTGTTGACGAGAACGCCGACGCCGCCGACTTCTTTACTGTCGCATCCTCCGAGGAACAGTTTTTCTCCGGTGTCATAGATGGAGTTGAAAGGGTGACGTCGTCTCGTTTCGGTTTGACCGATTACGTCGTAACTTACCCTTCTTGTCGGCATGATCAAATCCTTTATCGGAAACTCAGATGGAAGTGTGCGTGCGTTATAGGTGGTACAGATCATCATTATTGTTCCTTCCTATTTAGGCAGCTTAGAATGACTCTGAGATTTCAGCAGCCCCTCCGTTCTCGTGTTTCTCAGAACTTCCATTTCGACGGCTCTTTCGAAGTCAGGGGAATGAGGCACATTTTCTCACTTTGTTTAACGGTTCATACCCACATAAAGCTTGCTGAGCTCTGAAGATGGAGCCTTGCTATACTCACGGACAGCTTACCTGTGTATGTCAGAATGAACAGCAGCCTTATTTGTTGGAGAAGACTCCCAACCGTCTTCCATATTCTTCGTTGTCAGTTATTTGGAAGCTCTTGGCTGAGTTGAATGGTAGAACACAATCCACACAAACGAGAACATACCCATGCGTGCATTCATGAATACATTGTCGTAGACACAGAAGGTTTGTGCCAAATCGGGGCGGAAAAAACAACTAATCCTTTCCGCTATCTATCTGTGTTTCATTGAAGCAGAAGATCACTTTTGGCTCTTGATTAACTCATTTTCGCCACCTGGGGACGTGTGGCGTTGTCTAGCGCTTAACCGGAAAGAGATCCCTCTACGAGGAAGTTTTGTGGGATTTCCGGATAACTGTTATATTGAAAAGTGGCGACTTAAGTGGACGAGTTGAGTAGTGCCACCTGACCTCTCCTTCTCAGTGTTTCTGAAAAAGTTGTAATGTTAATGGTTTTATTAATGCCATTAAAATAGAAGTACAATGAATGATTTGTTTTCAAAGGAAAAATTTATTGAAGATCTCAAGAAGAAACAAGCAGAAAAGTATACGGCACTACGAAAATCTTTAAAGGACCCATGCTGCTATGTTTTCCACAATCTTCACAGAACTTATTAAGGACCCACATTCAACTGCCGAATTTTGAACGCCTATAATGATGGTGTTGCTACGGAACATCATGATCCGTCTTGCACGATGGTCTTTCCAGGTCTCTCAAAGGATGGATCATGCAGATGTTATTACAAGGTTGGTGATTTTGTTTTCTGGAGAAAAATGTCTTAATGAGCAACTTTGAACGCATATTCAATTAGAAGGAATAGCAGCCAATTCAATCGGACTATTGTTTGCTTCGATTCATGTGGGACAGGACCTTCGTTGACTGTTTTTCCTTCTTTGTAGTCAACACGACATAATGGGAACCCTACATTATAATTAACTAGGTAAGTATTTCGAAGGGCAGGTCTTCTAATGGGAAATTTTTGTATCACTCTTCAGTTGTAGCGCATATCTGTGGGGGTATGAAACCATTCGAATAGCATCTCCAATGCGTTTAGTTGACAGTTTATCCCTACCATACAAGTTTGCCAACGTCCGGTTGCCTATGCCGCTACAGTTTTGGAAAACCGTTTTCGTGATAAATCTTCATGAACGTGACAATTCCTTTGAATAGTTGCTGACTTGGTGTATCAGTCTACCTTTTATCGATAAATAGAAGATGTTTCGAATTTGGGTCTGAAGCCGTGCAACCGTAATAAAAATGATAAACTGAGTTTACGACGCTCTATTGGGTTGTTGCTGTTAGAAAAGATAATAACGTTTTTAACCCTCAACTTCGAATGTGCACTGCTTTGTTTGTGTTGATCGAAATGGAATAAGAACCGCTGTGAAACACACAATTATTTAACCATGAAAGCATTGGCTTATTTATTAAATCACAGCAGAACTTTAGAGTTTTGATGAGAGCAAACTCCCCAAAGCCCTTTTCGGACATGTCTTGAGTTCGCGATTTCCGCAACAAATTATTGTTAAAGTTCCCAGGATCGACTTTCTATTAACCCCTCAGCATTGGAATATGAATGTGTCGTTTTCTTGTTCAGCAATCGCGAGGTTTTTAAACAGCATATATTTACTTCCATAGAAGAACACAATACAATACAACGCTAACTGACGTTTCGGCAGTACCGCCTTCTTCAGAGTCTGGATGGGTACACTGATATACAATCTACTAGGCCAAACGCTTCAATGACACTTACAAAAAGACGAAAAACTCTTTGGTAATTACATGATCAACAACTTCTCGAAAAAGCTACCGCTTTTTCGTAACTTCCAATGAGGAAGTTTAGAACAGCTGATTATAGTCGCATATGGTTGACGACTGCACCTGGCAAAGCTTGGTGCCAATCGCTGTCCCATTGCCAACCCCCTTATTTGCGCGAAATATTTCCAGACCATCTGAAAACCGAGCAGTTTAGGCACTCCTTTAAGAGAGCCGTTAGCTGCTGGATGGACAAGCCATGCATATTTATTCTTCCTTCATGTTCAACAAGAAGTTCGAAGATGGCTTGCATTGCGGAGTCTTTCGACACGTTGGTATACAGTGTGGCAACGTCGAAAGACAGGTAAACCGAGGGACCCGGATAGTATGGTGGTGAACAGTTTACTCCCCGGAAAGGACAATAACGCGTTCGTTCCCCACCGCATACACCTGTGGTCCGGAGTTTTGCAAATATCTCAGCATTATATACGAATTTTGCACAAGTTAGTAGGTACAGATATTTCTGCAAAAAAACTTTGCTTCTACAATATTACAAGTACAGCTGTCAATCACGAGTGTTGTAGGTTTCATCGAGAGATGAGTATGGCTGTGCTGTCGGATTTCTTTACGCCTGCAAGCCACTATGGAACAGAAGCGTTGTTGTATAGAGAGATTATTAATGAGTATAAACGTAAATGTTTGCAACTATTGTATAAAGTAAATTATTATCAAAGCTCAAACATAAACTTTATGTACTCATTTGTATCCATTAATGAAACGATCACCAATTTTGGCAGGTGGAAATTGAGTACCTGGATATGGGACATCAGTGGGACGAATTCTAGTGGACTAGGTGCAATTTTCTCTCCTCCAAAATTCTGTTGATTGGACGAGCTTATTATTTCTTAACCTTTTTGTTTACTGCCTGTTCTTTTTTTAACGGCAGGGTATTTTGCGAAATGTAACTACTGTAATGCTGAGATATTTGCAAAACTCCGGACCTCAGGTGTCTGCTGTGGGGAACGAACGCGCTATTGTCCTTTCCGGGGAGTAACGAGTTCACCACTACACCATGCGGGTCCTTCGTTTCGCCGGTCTCTGAGCTAATTCTATCGATTTTCACCCGCCAGGAGATTGACCTAAGGAGGCCAAATCTGCATTGAAGCCAGTTAAGCCGAGGCTATAGTTACAATTACAATCTCAGTCTTTATAATTGTTTTGCAAATATCTCAGCATTACAATACTTATTATTTCTTTTCGAGTTTCGAACTACCAGTGCAAATCCGTTCATAGTTGCTCACTGTGTGCAGTCACGGAAGCTTTTGTAATGGAGGAAAGTTTGCTACCTTGTGACTAGATTTTTTCTAAACCAATAACGATACGTTGCAGTACGCAAAGGGTTTCTGAGCTTCCAGATAGAAGTTTTTAACTCCTTTTCAGCTTTCATGATCTTGTTGGAGTACAAATCCGATAATGTACATCGGCACACAGGCATCTGTAAGCGATTCTGTGCTAGACATACCTTTCTCGGTCACTACATCTTCTTGCATTTATTTGATACAAAGTTTCCTTGCAACGCTTATTTTCATTAGATAGCTTATTGAACGCCGATCAATATTTCAGTGGTACGAGCAAAAAAGTTGCTCTTTACACTTGTTGGTCCATAGAAACCCCTTTTCTATAGCATTTTGTTCCTCAAGGCTACTGAACTTGACATGCAGAAATATCACAGTTAACCGCCGATTACAAAATAGTAAACCATTGAGCAGATTTGTATGGATTTAATGTTATCATCGAAACCTGTTATTTTATTATAATTTTAAGCCTTTGTGGTTTTCCAGGTTGCAGTTATAAATGTGAAACCTACACCTGAAATCCTTCCAATGCACGCCCACATGCAATCAACAATTCAACCACAAAAATTACACTTCTCACATAAATCAATAGTCTTTGATTAAAACTTTTTTATGTAAAGTCGTGCCGACATGTACGAATTTAAAGCAACAGATAACCCTCTTTCAATAAGGAGTTTAAGTTACCCAACTTTCCAACTACTATATTTATTCGAAAACTGTTGGTAGTAATTGAAAACCTAGAATTTGCTTGAGTGGAGGATGAGTTTAGCTTTCTCTGTAACCGACTCAAAATTAGGCGTAGTCCACCACTAATGTTACGCGAAAACACGTCTTCATTATATTATTTGCAATACAGGTTAAATATGCATAACACACAGAGTCCGAGCTCCAGTTTCGTGTGACCACAGTTTCCAATTTACGCCTAATTTTTCACTTACAGTCACGTATAGGCTTCTCGTTATCAACAGTCTTTCTACTCTAACAACTAACTCACGTGGGTTTAGAGACATCTTAGTACACTCCTAGTCAGTGACATTCCGTGTGACCCAACCAACAAACTGATCCAAAAAATTGTTGCTCACGTAATATTAAGTATTGAGATCGGAAAGGAAATGACTGTACACTGTTGCATACCCACCTAACTGCCCGTCACCAATCCCACTTTCATATTTAGTCGAGTGATCCGAGATGGTACCAGTAATGGCCTCATTCGTTTTGGTCACGTGAAATCGACTCGGTGAGAATCATATTTTTCTTCCAAATTCTTCGTTAAGAATTCGGGCCATTACAGCAGTTCCCAAGATCGACTTTCTATTATCCTCGGCATTGGAGTATAAATCATTGGAGATTGTTATTCAGCACACGTCTACTTCTTTACAAATATAACACGTTCAACACAACAGTAGCTGACTTTTCAGCAGTATCGCCTTCTTTAGAGCCTGGAAGGGTACACTGATATACAATTTCACTGGTACACTGATACTAGGTTAAACACTTCAACAGCACAAATGGAAAGATGAAAATCTCAAAAATAATTACATGATCACCGGCATCTCGAAAAACCCACCGTTTTTAACCTGCTTTCCACCATGGAAGAACAGCCATTTAAGATCGCATATGGTTGATGACTGCACCACCCCATATCAAAAGTCAATTCTGAGATACGGGGCTAGATCACGTGTTATCTCAGGGCATTCTTCCCTGCCGTTCATTCTCGGATCTTTGGAATTTATCCAAAAAGGGTCGAAAAATTTGCGTTGCGCATTGGTGTTTTAGTCTTCCGCGTGAGGAGAGCGACTTTAACATCAAAATCCCCTCAGCTATGTTTTTGTAACCTATGCGTGCCTAGTGGTGCGTCTTGTTTTGATTTCCGTTTGCCATTCAGGTACTTTGTGCAAAAGAACAGCTCAGTGCAACCATCTCTATCTTATGACGAATTTTCAGTGAGCTTTAGGACCGGACCTCTTAAACTGTAAGCATCCAGTCCGGTTCGTTAGCTATTCGGCTTTGAATAGAACGACTTTCATGTAACTTCCATAATCATAAAATAGTGTTTACATAGAGGTTAAATGAAAATTTCTTTCTGGAATTATTGGCATGTTAGTCGTTCTCCCATCCGAAAAATTAGATACCAGAAAGTATAACACCGAGTTCTGCAGAACGCACTGCCAATCAAAAAAAAGTAGATCACATTGGGTGGCGGCAATAGAATAACATCCGCTCCTCATAAAAGGGCACCACGAAACGAGGTTAGTCCGTTCGAAGGTGCTGCTTCGAACTGACTGATGCGACAACGAGCACCTACATCGCAACAGCGACCTGCTTTGAGCCATCAACTCGGATCAACGCCGCTCTGTTGAAGGCGAAAGAGTCGAAATCTTAACCAAATAAATATTTTCATGCCAACCTCAAATCGTTCTAGTGATTTAAAAAAAGTACTGGACATAATATAGCTAAAATCATGGCTTTTACTTGGAATAATCACACGTGTCATATGCTATTTACGTTTGTATTCATTCACTCATATATTATTTACATTCAAAAACATTCAGCAATGTATGGTCCTAAGTCAGCTCGGTGTAAACGATGATACTTTAGAACTTTATGTTAGAATGCGTATCGTTGTAAATTACCCCGTAGACACTGAGATCTCTTTGCTTTTCCTGCCTAAAGCTGCTGTGTCGAAGTATCGAAATCAGAGCTATAACCACATCAGTCATGCTGTTTTAAGTAAATGGTAATGGCAAGTAGCTATCCTTGCTCCAGTTTTGGGTTGGACAAACTTGGGGATAACTTCTCGGTCTTTTCTGGAACAGAAGTAAAGTTGATCTGTTGGTAAGGACTCCTAACAAACTGCCATATCACTGCCACTTTTCGTTCACTTGAGTTCGGCTTTTAGCCAAATTAATCCGTAGGTACAATACCTTGATTGGTAGTACTTGATAATAGTGCCTATCTATAAGGAATTTGGACGCGTGTGGCAGTGGTCGGAGGCGCCCTGCAACCCACACGTGGAATCGATTTTCCGCGCCCATGGCCCACCAAGCCTTTGATCTCTCCGGACTGGGCAAATTGGTTCCATACTTGACTGGGAGGATATCAGCACTGGCTCGATACATCGGTAGGCCACCGAGACTCATTGTAAAGGCCAGACATGCATTCAATCATCTCCAACGGTACTTAATCAAGTCGGATGCATGGCGCATCCCTCAGGGATTAATCAACGCCGTAAGCTTTATCCTTTATTACATATAAGAAAACAATTATTCACGTGTTTATGAACTCGGTAGTGTACAAACAAAAAACTATTTAAATTTACACCTGCGGTCCGGAGTTTTGCAAATATCTCAGGGTCGTTATGGTTGTATTTCACGTAATACCACATAAAACCACGCCGTGAAAAATTATAGTAGGCAGGAAATGAGAAGTTAACGTTTGTTTGCTTAATTCCGAACAATAATGTTTCTTACTAGGTTTGATTATCGAAGGCCGTCTACTTGAAATGAGCTACCCTTTGTGTTTGCTACGTATTCTCGTAATTTGGGCAACTTTAGTTTAGTGAGTAGAACCATACAGTATTTGCCTCTCAAATATATTCTTTATGTTTGAATTCAATGGTATACGTGTTATCAAGCCGAATGATTCGTGATCCTCCCACAGCAACGGTTGTCATCATCTTTCTTGTCACATCCACCAGCAAAGAAACTTTTGCTTGAAAATACAAATAGTTTTTAAACGAACATGCAGTAAACTTTAATGAGTGCTCTCATTCGAAATGATTTTTATAGTTTCATCTATTTTGATAGTACTCTATACCAATGCCTTCGTATAATCATCCATGCGGTGCACCACTGACGATATTTTAGATGAGGTGAAAGCTTAAGTTTCTCAAAAATAAAAGAGTTTGGAAAGAGATTCAGCTAAAGATAAACAGCAAAAAGGAACGAGGCCAGAAAAGGCGTTTCTTATGCGACTTCGAATTTGTTATTCCTTCGTTCCATCATTCATTAGGCTTCAGAGTATCTACGTACACCAATTTGTGGAAGTGGTAAAGAAATGAAGGCATACCAGAAACAGAAATCGTAGTGTTCACTATGTGTTGCATTACCGATTAGAAATGCGAATGAATTTTAACGGCGGATCGACAGAAGTGTGTATTCGATGTCCTAATTGTCCTTTGGCTTAAAATGCGCGGTTTGTGGTCGAGGGCTTCTTCCAAGAGATGTGAAAGGCCGTCCTTCACGGATCTCCATGTCCTAGCAGAAATTCATTTACATGACGAAACTCCTAATATTCTTTAAAAAAAATCGCTAGAGCCTCTTTAAAACTTTATAGTACAAAGTGGAAAAGGAAGCTTCGCAGTCAGCCAACCATATAGAGTAAGAGTAATTATGTTGTTCGAAAACTTACCTTCAACCGTCGCTTCAATAACACCTTTCTTTCCTCGATAATCTTTTTAGCCTTTTCTTCTTTTAACTGTGTTACCTCTTCTGGCGTTTTATTTTGCTGTAATACGTGGAAGATATTTTCGTGTACACAGAGAATTTGGAAACATTGATATCGACTTACATAAGCGTTCTTGTTGACAACGAAACTCCGTATTTTTTTGTTTGTTCCCGTTGGACGTGAGTACTGTAGGAGGTACATGAGTCGATCTTTCGGCGCTAAGGAGAGCTCGAGCATCAATATCACTTGAGCCCACTGTAACAAATGATATTGGTTTCAGATCTTCAGTTACTAGCATTATCTTATATCGTTTGGTTACTTCTTCTTAATTTAGGTACGCAATGAGTCGTCCAGAAAGACGTCCGTTTTTCTACGTTCCGCTGCGAATCAAAGTATAAGATTAGTAAGATGTAAATTTTCGATCATACAGCTTAACAAAACAATAAGCTTCCCGAATTTCTGCACTCAATAAAAATTAGAATCATTCGCAAAGTTATGTTGCACCTGAACTTTCCCTTAGGTTGGTTATCTGAGCATCCCGCTACAAATTTGGAAGGATTTTGAAAGATTCACTCATCAAGCTATAAAACTCATTTCGAGTAAAACTGCGATTATGAATGCCAGTATATCGCATTTTGCAGACCTGCCGCTTGTATTCTTTCCTCGTACGGAATATTGTTTCGTAAGTTCTCGTCATCATAGCGATCAGCAGATTAAATTGCAGTATAGAAACTCCAAGCTCGAATATTAGAAAGATTGCCTGCAAATGCAAATACTGTCTTATCGTACGAAGTGGGTGGGGAAAAATGAATGCCCTTCTGTGAATGCAGAGAGTTCTGTAGGCATTCATGGCAAATCATCCACTTACTTTACCAATCCAAACCATCACTCTTGCTGGGCACATAGCCAAGTTCCTGTAGAGAACAGTGAATTCTCCAATGGTTAAAATAAAGGTACGTATGAAGGCTTCTGCTGGATTCTGTATGACGTTTTGGAATCTGTCCTGGTCTTTGTAACTGGGATGTTGTTCTTCCTCGGCACGCTCACAGCTCAAGAACACCAAGTAAAATGCTGAAAACATAGGCTTTCAAGCAAAGTGGAAACTAGAGCTGCAATTATTGTGCTGCCAAATAATGTCGCGTCATTGCCATCATAGTGAAGTCTATATTTACAGTGACATAAGGAGTAAAGGAATGAATAACACAGGAGTAATAGAGCGGTTATCATTGTAAAAATTTCGCTTTTATTTTAAAAGTTCTTCTCGATCGACTTAACATCTGCCTTCATTTTATTCTTGTTGCAAATTGCTGCTTTGCTAAGCCAAACAAGGATGCACAACCCTTCCAGCATTCTGTCACAGTATTCTTTTACACCTTTTGTCGCTTAAACATCACCCATTCATAGAATTATTGTGCTAGTTTTCCGTAATCCGGAATAACCTGCGCCACAGTGTTCTCAATTTATCAACAGTGACCATTCCACCCTTTATGAATCGGAGTTTGCTTTGTTAACCTGGGACTAGGTTCGTTTTAATGGGTGCAGTTACTTGGCTTAATTTTCTCTTTCAAATAGAAGGGCTGAATTCATTAGATCGAGAAACTTTGCTGGAAGGAGAAAACATAGCTGGGCAGGGTAACTCGATGCCTGTAAACAATTAGCCACAAGTGGTCCTATTTTTTTTTTTTAAGCGGCCCGTTTTTCAGAACTAATATGCGGATCCTAGGATCCTAGCAATTCTTGTATTCGTTTCGTTTCCTCACGTGTGTCATCAACGGGAGGCTCCAAACTTTTGTGTGTACCCTCGGCTGCTGCTTCGGGATCTTTCCTTCATCGTGAGTGTCGTTGAATGCTGGTGGTCGAGTCGATTATCCTTAGAAACCTGAGATAGCTGACCTAGAGCTTTTCCACTTGGATTGCAAAGAGCGACTTTTCCTGGACAAGTTTTCCTGGTGGCGATTTCCCGGACCTCGGAAGGTTTACCAAGCCCGGAGCAGGGTCGAACCGCGAATGTGCTCATCATGTTCGGCCTCACTATCAGCGCGCTATTCGTTCCCTCTAATGTTCCTATTATTTGAACTTGAAAGTATAGGTAAATGGTGTTTTCGCTAAAAATTGGTTATCTACCCCGTAATTCTTTGATTATTTGGTGATTTAACGCTTAACGATAATGCCCGATGACGCCAATTAAGATCAGTGCTGTTTTTTAAAACAATAAACGATAAATTTCCGAACGCCAAAAGAAATAAAGGGCTTACAACTTAATAGAAATTTAGAAGAGGACTTGTATTTCCGTTATAGATGTATACGTGTCTCTATTTCCTATATTATACTGCGGTTCACTTTCCCATCACATTTAAAGCTCTGAAGCTCTAAAGCTTTCGGCGTTGATTTATCACTGAGGGATGCACCGTGCACTCGACCTCATTAAGTATCCTTGGAGGTAATTGAATGCATATCTGGCCTTTTCAGTGGCTCGCGGTGGCCTACCGATGTATGCTGCTATCTCCCCAGGCAAGTCTGATACCAATTTGCCGACCACGGAAGGATGGAGGGTTTGGTGAGCCATGGGAGCGGGAATCGGGTCCACGTGTGTCACAGGGCGCCTCCAACCACTACGCCACACGTAGCCTTCACTTTACTGTCTATTTTACATGTTGGAGGTATTTTGCGACTCATGTCGAATGTAGTTTAGTATTCCTAATATCTGCCAGTGCCATATCTAACTTTTACACATAGTAAAGATTTGAAGTGCAAAATAGCAAATGTTTGGATAGCAATTGAACTTTATATGAGCCGTACATAACATACCACACGATTTTTTTTTATGTCTCCCGATAGAAAACGGTAACTAGAGAGGACACTAAATTTTTGATATTTTGTAGGGCAGATTTTGCTCTCTCACTTTAAATTTTAAAAGTTCAAGAATAATCCAGTTTTGCCTTAACAAGACAAGATAGTTTTTTGAATGCTATGGGTTATTCCTTATTAGATTACGCCGATGACCCAGCTTTTCCACGGGAGCTGTAGCAGCTTATACAGGAATGGAAACTAGGTGTGGATGTGTGTGTGGGTGTGTGTGTGTCGACGAATTCCTCGTTCGGTTTGAAGGCAAAGTCGCCTTTCTCCACTGTATTCTACATCATAGTAAAAGGTACGAAAACCATTCTAATTGTGCTCGAAAGGTGGCCAACACCTAAGGAATTTTCTTGTATATGGGTAGTGATCTCTTCATAACAGAAGATATGGCTCGTTACTTAATAAAGAAGCTCACACACAATTTGTTACATGAAGATAGGCATCTTTCTACTAATAACTGGTAAACAAGTCTTCCGTGACTGAGGACTTACAGCACAGAAGGACCAATCTTACCGAGAGCTGCATAAAAAGTCAGCAAACGCATTCCCATTGAAGTAACGCACCAGGAGCTAAATAGGAAAAGTGGATAGCACAACAGAGTCAGAGTGGTATATTGGAGTTTGAAGCAAGTAATAAGATATAAATTATTATAATTACCACACTTCATGACAGAACTTTATTGCAGGCTACCGAAAAGTAGGCCCTGGCGAAGCAGCTCTTAAATAGAAACACAGATATAGTAAGTACGTGCGGACAACTTTGTCGAATGACTAAAAGATGGACGTTTTCCCGCGTTATTTCAGAAACGTTAGCTCTTCCACGTGGTTGGCTTCCCATTTTCCACAAAAAGCGATACCAGTAGACCGAGAACATGAGGATGATGTTACAAGATGATATCAAGGCAAATTCGATTGCAGGCATGCAAATGATACCAAGAAGGTTAGATCGGGATGTAACCGTTGTAGGAAATATTGTGAAGAAAGCTTCAGTACTCATTACATTACACAACGTGTACAGCTTTCTTGCTTGTTGTAAGCTTGAGGGAAAGTTGGAAAATTTTGTATTCATGAAAGGATTGCAAGTCTTGTGTAAAACTGGTTAATTGTTGGTTAGAATTAGAAGTTTTTATGTGAACACTATTTATTCCATGTAGGAGTTGTAGACCGTATCTATGTATGTGTTATAAACTCTCGGTTGTAAAATAATTCAAATTAAAAGCCGCGGTTTAAAACAGCATATATCTAAAAAAAAGTTGGCAGTAATAAGATTTGATAGCTAGTTCGAGAAACAAATTATGTTGAACCCGACTGATCAGTGCGTGCCCTTTGAATAGGGAGCCATTCTAAGAAGTCTTGTCAATAATTAACCAACTTATCACAAGAAGAAGTTTCCTTTAAGTGTCGAATTCCAGCGTTCAAGTAGAGACATTTGTGCATTTCTTCACTAGACACGTTCTTCACCGTGGATGCTGGTTTGAGCACCAATTAACGTTTCTAGCAGCAAAGCAGCGTTGGTCTCTACGTGACATACTTAGTGGAAACCTCATAGAAAGCGGCTCTGAGGAAGGCGAAATCCGCCGAAACGTCAGCTTATTCGTGAATAAAGAATAATAACACCTCGCGTTTGCTCAACAAAAATACGAAGTGTTATGTGTTAGTTGCCAAGAATTTTAAATTGAGAGGAAGTACTACGAACTCATCGGACAGTGTAATATTTCCACTTATCTCTTTAATATACCTTGTGAGAAACCTATAAGGAAGATTCCGTATATCATTAAGAATCGTCGAATATCTGTCGCGATAATGGTGTAGACCATTAGAACAAAGGGTCCAACGAACTTTACAGCCCTGCAAAGATCGCAGTACATGCCACGAGTGGTGGTAGGAAGTTGTTTGTGAAAGTACAACTAAGAGAAACGTTTCTGCAACATTTCCAAAAAAAAAGTATAAAGTTGGACCTTCGCTTACCGGCAGTAGTATAGGTAATGAACAGACGTGAATAAAATAACCAGAGTGGCCAGAAGATTGTCGACAACTAGAAGTTCTGGACTTAAACTGCAAGCGGCTCTAATGGGAATCATGCACAGAATGAATAGAATTGAACACTTGTAGGCAATTTTAGCAGGGAATTCTTTCTAAAGTAATTAAAAAATACGAAAAATTCGGAAACAACACCTGGAAATAACTGAATGAAGTACTGACTAAAAATTTAAGAAAAGAAGATGACTTACATGAATCGCCCACCACTTTCCTCGTCCTATTCGTTTTACATCTTTGATTTCAAAAAACAACTGAATAATCACACAAATGAGAACCACTGATTCAGATGCCAAGCGGATCTAAAACTAGCTCATGAGATCTTTTAGGAATCTAAGGGAAGGTAATTTGCTGATCAGGAAAGCATAGCAAGCAGCACTTAAATGTCATCGGAATCAAGTTCTTTAAAAATGTGATAGTAAAGAGTAACAATCATATGTTAGAAAAATAAGCCACAATGAACACAAGTGGTTTGGAGTCATACGAGAGAAAGGAATATGTTATAGCCTGCACTTTTGTCAGCAGTTAAGGAGCAATTGGTTGAATACGGAGTGATGCAGATGTTATCACATGCACAAACGACACTATCATGACAATCCGCTCTGGAAAGAAGGTATTCTTCCGAACACTAGCATTCTGGTGTCGAACTCCATAACACCTACTTATATGCGCACATTCACATATATTTGTAAACATGTAAAAAAGTTATATGTGTATACATTTGTGAGGACTAAAAAAACTTTTGGCATAAACCCGAAGAAGACACTATGCGTTCGACTTGATTAAGCATCGTTAAAAGTGATTTAATGTGATATTTGCCTTCCCCAATGACTTGCGGTGGCTTGCCGATGTATCAAGTCAGTGTTCTTACTCTCCTAGGCAACTCTTCTACCAATCCCAGAGATCAAGGGCTCAGCGAGTCTGCGGTGCGGCATTGAACAAGCTATCGATCAGGCTTGTATTGTAGGGTACCGCTAACCTATGTGCTACTTCACGAGACTTTTCTAAAGACGGGAATGGTTTCGCGGGTTTGGCCAGGTGTCTTAGAAGAAAATCTTGCATCTGCAACACAGAGAAGATTAACTGCCACGACCGACTTTCTGTTAACTTCGGCATTGATCAAGTAATTTTCTTCGTATTTTTGTTGAGCAAACGCGAGGTGCTATTATTCTTTGTTCACGATTTTCGGCGGATTTCGCCCTCCTCAGAGCCTGAAAAGGTCATATTGATAGCAATCTACTCGGCCAGACGCCTCCATAACCAAACAAAGAAACACCAAACCAAGATTTCAATCACTTTGAACGCAGCTTTGCACACTCACCTCTTTCTATGAGGTTTCCACTAAGTATGTCACGTAGAGACCAACCGCACAGAAATCACGTGAAAGTATAATGTGCCCCTCACATCAGAAAAGCAGTTTTATATACTGCCCTATATCACGCGTGATAATGAGGCATTCTTCCCTGCGGTTCATTTTCGGATTTCTGGAATTAATCCAGATTGCCTCGAGAGTTCTTCGCGCCTGTGCTCTTGATTCACGTGCTAGGATCGTGACACATACTTCGAAGTCGTCCCCGTTATGTCTCTGGGTCCTATGCGTGCCTAGCGGGGTATTTGGTCTATTTTTGCCGGCTAGGTGTTCTTTCATGCGGACACAGAGGGGTCTACCCGTTTCGCCAATGTATTCGTCACCACACGTCTTACAGGAAATCAGATAAGTAGAATAGAATGATAGAATAGATAGAATAGAATAGAATGCCTCATTATCACGCGTGATATAGGGCAGTATATAAAACTGCTTTTCTGATGTGAGGGGCAAATTATACTTCCATGTGATTTCTGTGCGGTTGGTCTCTACGTGACATACTTAGTGGAAACCTCATAGGAAGCGGTGAGTGTGCAAAGCTGTGTTCAAAGTGATTGAAATNAGAATGCCTCATTATCACGCGTGATATAGGGCAGTATATAAAACTGCTTTTCTGATGTGAGGGGCAAATTATACTTCCATGTGATTTCTGTGCGGTTGGTCTCTACGTGACATACTTAGTGGAAACCTCATAGGAAGCGGTGAGTGTGCAAAGCTGTGTTCAAAGTGATTGAAATCTTGGTTTAGATATTTGCAAAACTCTGGACCGCAGGTGTCTATGGTGGGGAACGAAGGCGCTATTATCCTTTCCGGGGAGTAACGCGTTCACCACCACACCATGCGGGTCCTTTGTTTCGCACGTCTCTCAGCTATTTCTATCGATCTTTTTGCCACAGCAATCACCCGTCAGCGGGGTTGATCTGGGGAGCGCAAATCGGCATAGAACCCAGTTAAGCTATGGCTGTAGTTGAAATCACAATGTTTAACGTTTTTGTTTTCTGCCTTCTATAATTTTCATGGCAGGTTACTAAGCGAAATACAACCACAATGTTGCTGAGATATTTGCAAAACTCTGGACCGCAGGTGTCTATGCTGGGGAACGAACGCGCTATTATCCTTTCCGGGGAGTAACGCGTTCACCACCACACCATGCGGGTCCTTTGTTTCGCACGTCTCTCTGTATCTCAGCAACATTGTGGTTGTATTTCGCTTAGTAACCTGCCATGAAAATTATAGAAGGCAGAAAACAAAAACGTTAAACATCTTGGTTTAGAGTTTCTTTGCTTGGTTATGGAGGCGTCTGGCCGAGTAGATTGCTATCAGCTTGACCTTTCCAGGCTCTGAGGAAGGCGAAATCCGCCGAAACGTCAGCTTAATCGATCGTGAACAAAGAATAATAACACCTCGCGTTTGCTCAACAAAAGTACGACAGAGAAGGTTTTTAGAACTTCATATGAAAGCGGCAATTAAGTTGTTCAGGAGAGCAAAGCGCATTTTTGGACATTTGCTCACTGGAAACTATTTAACACTGCTGCTTCACGGCTTCGTAAGGTTTCATGGAAAATTTCGTCCTTCTTTGTATCAGTGCATTTGACAATCAAAATTCATAACAAACCCATCCATGCCACACAGAGAGATTTGCATCCCAGTAGTTTCGTAGGTGGCACTGCGCCATGGAAACTTCTGTAAATGAAGCTCTTCAGTATTTTTTCGTTATTCCAACCATTTCCGTATATTTATTGGTCTTCACCATAGTACTCCATCCCTCGCGCTGTTGGAATTTCTGGTGCACGACCTGGAGTGTAGGATCCATCAATCGGCTTTCCTTCAAATGTTATCCATCCACCAGTAATCTGCTGAAAAAGGGTATGCTATTGAGATGAGAATACATTTCTGCTATGTTGCGTTTTCCCACCGCAGTTGACATGGCAATTGGGCGCAGGACGAATGATAGAACGAGGAACATGTAGTACAGTGTGAATGCCATCAGTGAACGCAGCATTCTGGAGATACTCAGCTCGTATGATAGCTTTCGTAGTCTGTATCTTAACGGTTAAACTTCTTTGGTAGAAAATGGATAATCTGACCTTCTTTTGCCGAATGCTTGCCATTTCGCTTCTAGAACTGTCTCAAGAAGTCCATCGAGAAGATCCAGGTGCTCTTTCGTTTCCTGAAAAAAAATGTTTGTCATTTCAGTTTTAGTACAAACCAAACTGAATTATGTCACCTATTTACAATAAATTTAGCAATTTCTACTACGTTTTAGCCGTTTTTTGTGTGAACGGAAGTCATTTCTGGAACGTTTTGTCGGCAATACTGCCTTCTTTTTCAAAAAGTACCAAAGAAGTCCCTACAGAGTTTCCGTAACTAAAGAGATGAAGCATTGAATTTAGATAAAAAAACCAAGTTAGCGAAGGAATGTTTCTCGTGAAGGAAATTTTATAAAAGTTTCCAATGTTAACCCTTCTTGCTCAGCAATCGCGAGGTTTTTAAACAGCATATATTTACTTCCATAAAAAACACAATACAATACAGCGCTAGCTGACGTTTCGGCAGTATCGCCTTCTTCAGAGCCTGGAACAAGAAAACGACACATTCATATTCCAATGCCGAGGTTAAGAGAAAGTCGATCCTGGGAACTGTTAACCCTTCTATTTTCTACTTACTGTATTTTTTCACAAAAGGGTATGATGTGAAATGGAACCATAACGATGCTGAGATATTCGGAAAATTTTGACCCCGGGAAACTGCACCACGGAAGCCCTCACTCTGCGTTTCTCTCGGCTAGTTTTTCGCGAACCCGCAGAAAGGGTAATCGTGGTACGATCTGGCTCGGGGCCCACGTTTTGCAAATATCTCAGCATCATTATGGCTAAAAGTTTACAATTCTACGACCATAGAAACAAAACATGACGTTGAAATATCGACAAACACTTCAATAATGTAAAGAATGACGAGGAGTTTAACATTAGACGTAGAATAGCATGGCCTTATACGAGTTACTTTTCCAGATAGTCAACTAAATTGCTGACATACAGTCTAGTTCTATAGATGCCTGATAATGCTTGAAGAAGTCGTCGACAGCAAAAATAGTCTGGAGCTTGAACCAGACCACTAGCGATCCCTCGCTTACATTTGGTGAAATTGATATAAGACGTAGAACAACACGGGTGTGACAATATAGTTAGCATAAACTATGACCGACGAGAATAGCTGCTTTAAAATATTGATCGGAATGATTCCCCAAAAATCTTTTGCTCTGTTAGGGTGAATACTGAATTGCACTCGGGGAATACTGCTAACTACTTCATGACGGACTACCAGACAACAACTTTGTCGTCGGTCTCCTATCTTCACTGGTAAATAATTTAGAATTAACTAGTTTTTGAAGAATATGGCGTGTATTTGGAAGTTTGGTTTTCATTAATACTTTAGCCCTTTTCCACCGAATAATTAAAGTATTTTCATATAAAACACGTCCAGGTTCTGAGGAAGGCGAAATCGCCGAAACGTCAGCCATCGACCAGCAACACCAACAGCAACGACAACAACGATGACAACGATAACGAAGACCTATACCAACCTTGCGTCAGCTTAAGAAGATCAGTTTATAATATCATATAAATAAAAATATCAACTATCTATGCCGAGGTTTATAGAAAGTCGGTCTTTTGAATTACTTATTCAATTAAAGCAACGAACGATATTTTTGCAGTGTGTATGAAAAACAATGAAACCCCAATTGATACATTTGCATGCCTCTGCCGAGCAGAAGCAGCCAGTTCAAAGATTAATAAAGAAAGCATCATTAAATGTAGATTTTCGATATCACTGCTGCTGTTCGAAAAGTTCAGAATTGCTGCATGTGACAGCAATTCAATCTGCACTCAATTCACTTTTGACAGTGATAAAGATGGGTGGGATTAGCAACGGGTTTACTCATGATTCATATCTAAATTGTCACAACGTCTACAAAGCATCAGCACAGTCTCCTCAAACATCGATCTTCAAGGTTTCTTGAAGACGCCGGTCGCATCAAATTCTGAGTGACTGCTTGCCATTCGTGGAGGGAAAACACCGCTACGAAATATAAGTGGCCCTAGAGGCTTTGTTGTGCACTTATTTGTTATCAATAAGAGAGGTCACCTCGCTTGGTCATTCCTCGCCTCCAATTTCAGCGCAAAAGGAAAGTCAGTGTCATCGACTGCTACTCACCAACTTGTACAGCTGATGAGGATGAGACGGACAAGTTTAACAACGAGTTGGGAAAAGTGTTCCACAATGAGAAGTTTTCTATAAATTCGTTGTTGGAGACTACAGTGTTAGCTTAGGAAGGGTCAACGAAAACTAGTACAGGATAGGAAAAGTTGGAAGAGTAGCTCGAAATAAGAATGGAAACCATCTTGATACACTCCTGTTCACAGCGCGTGCCTTTTATGGAAATTCGTTTTTCAGGAAGAGAGCTAATTTCGGCTTGATATGGAAGTTTCCTGACGATATAAATCGTGCAGAAATCAACCACATTCTCATGAAGCGAGCGCGACCTTTACATCATCAGTGGAATAGCACAAAAATTGAGAAGAGAACTTGTTATGTTCCAAAAGTCAGCGTTGAAAAAAGGCCTAGGCTAAAAATTTATTCACTTTGGTAGCGTCGAGTACACCATAATTTCATCACCACATGTGACTTGGATGGTTTGCTAACTCAACGAAGTGTTTCTGGGTGGGCGAATAACAGTGTACAAGTATGGCAATAGTGTTCTAGTAACTTTCTCAGCAAAAGCAATCTCTGTGATGTTGCACTTGTAAAATTCAGAAAGGAAATCACCGTGGAACCCATGGTGACAACCTCGTTCAAAAAGTGCTTTTTATAAACTATGGTGTGTAAAGAGTAGATTTTTCCATACCATAGATGGTACAATATCCACAGTGCTGGAGCTATTAATTTAATTCAACGAACTACGCAGCAAAAGTAACAGGTAGACGAAGAAAGTGCATTGAAACCAATGCATACAGTCGCGTGTTAGCTAGAAACTTGCTTTCCTATAGCCAAATAAAATTCAGATAAACGATGACAAATGTAGGTAGATTGAAAAATAAGTATAGCAGAAATAATTCATACACGTACCCCGTATACTACTAGTGACAATGCACTTGCTTCGTTCAGTTCTCCTGTCACCTCGTTTATTGTGTCGATTTTTGAAAGCGGATAAGCAGTTGAGGCAGCTCCTCCATATGCCCATACGGAACCACCTTCCAGTTCCAAGATCTCCATGAACATCTGCAACTATTCACTACTGCGCCGCAGCTCAAAGTGATTCGTCGGTAACGGAAAAAATATGTGGTTAGAGAATCATCTTCACTGCTCAGTCTTCACTAGAAATACCTGTATTTAAAGCAGATATTATTCTTTTCTACGTTCAGTTCGAAATGTGCTCTTAAAAAAGTCATGTATATGCGATTCACCTGCTTCTTCGCTAGTTTTGCAGCCAGCGTTAAAGGAGTAAGATTCTGTTTATTTGCAATATTGATTCGAGCTCCAGACTCCATCGCAAGTCGGAACATGTCCTGAATAGTGTATACATATCAACAATGTGGTATTTCTCAAAAATTTTTACTCAATTTTCTTGACATTTTTTAAGTTAAGTGACTAAGGTGCAGATTCTCCCAAAAACATGAACAACAGGTTTGACAACTTCGATCGGTCATTTCACTTCTTGTCATTATGTGACCGAACTGTACACCACCATCTGCCTGGGAATGTGGAATTCGAGCATTCCCTTTCGGGAACGAAAATAAGCCTTTTTCAATGGATTGTCGAGCAAGTGACAAATTTTAAGAAGTGACTGTCTCGTGTTAGGATCTAGCAAGCAATGAAGAATGTACAAGTTAGCAACCATTGTACAATGGCAACACTCGAATAATGACACGAAAGACGAACCATGTTTTCGTGTATTACGCACATATGAAGAACAGTATTGCCATTAGTATCTTGAGCATTTGGGTTAGCCTTGAAAGCGATAAGAAGCCGATAACAATCTGGATGGTTCATGCAGGCGGCGAAGGACAGTGGATATTCACCAAAATACATATGACTAAAAACATGAAGTCAATGTGCTTTTAAAAACAATCGAAGCCATTAATACAATGCCTACCCAGTATAATTAGTCTTCAGCGACAATTCAACGTATTCGTGTTCAAGTGAATCTGTGCGACCCGCTTTCTGGTCTTCAGCACAGAAGAAAGCACCATAACATCGGATGTTCACGTCAGCACCCCGCTTGAGCAGTACGTAGACCATATGGCAATCCTGATTGATGACGGCTTGATGGAGAGGTGAAAGCCCTTTGAGAAGGAACTTATGCTCATACACTCCGCATAGATAATTACGAGCATTCACAGTATAAACAAGACAGTCAAAAGGTGGCTAACCATAGAAGTCCTCCGATATATTGATATCGTTTACAAGTTTTGGAAATGTTTCAATTATTTTCATTGCTAATTTGTTGTGGATGTCAGTTCCTTGAAGCAGGCATATACCTATTATCGTTTCCCCCATAGCACCTGAAATGCTTGAATTATTTATCGCGAATTTCTTGTACTTAGACATCCAATAACAAACGGCGTCTTAACAAAAACCTCTTTCTTCCAATTTCCAAGCGATTTCTCTGTACTTTGATTCACCCCTTCCTCCTTTTCCTCCACCATCGAGCAGCTTCAAAGCTTTAAAATATATGCAGTATGTGTTAGATATATACCTCTCATAATTGCAGAAATACAAGAGTTCCTCAGAGGAATGAGCACATCTCGAAATGAGCTACTTTCTTGAAGTGGCCAAGATTCAATAACGATGACACGTATGTTAGTGCCTACACTTTAAAAAAAAATGAAAATTTTGCCATTCATTTAGGAAATAGAAACATTTGCAAAAGAGCCAAGGTTTTTTCTTCACTGAAGACTTTTGTTCTCACCTTTTTTCAGGTCTCCAACGTTTTCTCCCTCTTGCTTGAACTCATCCAGTACGTTTGGACCACTCTTTCCTTTCCCTTTCTTCCTAGAGAATGCACTTAGTCGGTCATTTCTCTCCTATAACTATTCGGTATAATGTACACTAATATAGGAGATAACTACAGTTTAGTATTCATTTTGTTTTTTATTCCTATTCATCAATTGATTTATGATGTGACATATGATGCTGACACACACACACACACACACACACACACACAGACACACACGCACAACGATTTTGAAAATGACANTCTCTCCTATAACTATTCGGTATAATGTACACTAATATAGGAGATAACTACAGTTTAGTATTCATTTTGTTTTTTATTCCTATTCATCAATTGATTTATGATGTGACATATGATGCTGACACACACACACACACACACACACACACACACACACACACACACACACACACACACACACACAGACACACACGCACAACGATTTTGAAAATGACATTAAGTGCCAAAGTGGCAGTTTTAGTATAAAAGGAGGTCTGATTTGGCATGTTACATGCTCTTATCTGCATCGGTAAACTAGTCGAAGGAATCGCTGCGTCGAAGAGAGCTAGTAACGAAGCAGCAAACCTCTCTTCGATCTGCAAGATCTGACTGCAGGCTGAAGATGAAATGGAAATGAAATACCACGAATTTCAGAGAGAACCACGCTCAAATAGGTGGTCATCATGCTATTTTAAATAGAAGTATTCCATCGCTCCATGATAACGGTGTTGCTATCTTCATTGACCCAACTATTGTCTGTCTTGTCGACTTACGTGAAATTATGTCTTCGCTCTTTCACATTCCATGCAAAAATAAAAGGATAAAGCTCTCGGAGATGATCAATCCCTGATGGATGCTTTATGCATTCGACTTCACTAACCATCGTTGTGGTTGATTGAATGCATGCGTGGTCTTTACAATGACCCGCGGTGGTCTACCGATGTATCGAGCCAGTGATGCCCTCCCATCCAAGTTCGATACCAATTTGCCGACATCGGAGGGATGAAAGACTTGGTGAAACTGGCGATCCCATGAGTAACGCAGGGCACCTCCAACCACTGCGCTACACACGCCTACCATTGCACGCATCGAAGGGAAGTCACTATTATCATACGCTGCCAAGAAGCGGATAAATAGGAATTCAATACGTTTTATGAGGATCGCGAAAAAGATGTGTTCGGCTGGGATCTCTTCTCCAACAATGTGGGCACCTTCACTGAAATAAGAGGCATCGCACAAAAGCACGAGGAGGGAAATCGAGAAACTCAGAGAATGCAGTTAAACTGAGGATCGCTGTATAGTGTGGTTTTTTAGGTTTTACATTTACCATAGTGGGAGAAGGACAGCGCAGTGCTTAGTGATGTCATCAATCAGGAAGCAGAGGCGCTGGTTCGATTCCCTCCCCAATGCTGCCCTCCAGTCGATATGAAGTCTGGCTCTCTCCAAGATTGTAAAAAGAACTGACTCGACCAGCATTCTATGACGTTCACAAGAAGACGAAATCCACAACCAGCACGCAAAACAACAAGCGCAATGTGCGAAGACCATTGTGAAGGACGAATGCGAATATAACGAATGGAATGCAAGAAGTTCTGAAATCTGTACAGCAGATGTGATGACGGATTACGTAGTAACAATATGGTTTCCCATGGTACATTTTCTTCAGAAAGAAAGGCTCTTACCGTTGAAAATCCTAAAAGTTCCAGTTCATCTAGATAACGATTTCATTCTTGCCAACAGATTTAAAACTATTGGGCGATGGCGTCTCTCCAACTTTGCAGATTGGTCGTAAGCAAAATATGGTAAACAAATCTGTCATTGCACATAGAGAAGAAGCAAGCTATACATGACGAATTCATTCTCAGTGATATTTTGTTCAATACGACTCGAAGAAGGACCCCTCTCGGGAGGCTAGGATATACTGTTACCAGGTAACAGAGCTTGTAATAAAGTTTTTTTTTTAAATCGCAGGCCACCTATGAGCATTTATCAAGCAGGAACGAGGAGCATTAGGGTGGAAAAGAAGGTTATTAATAAATCTTGCTATAACACTGTTAAGCTTTTAGTCATGAACACTATTCAGAAAACAGCAAACGTATATGAGGTCAAATCTGTAAATCGGCTAGCTGTTCAGTAGTAGAGTAATTTCCGCAGCCCAAATTTCTAACCAGACTTGTCTGGACACATCGTTCGAAAATGTGGTCACAAGCCCATAGCATTTCCAAAAGTTTTTCTTAAATTCTTAGCAAAATAATCGTCAAATAAAATCTCGTCTACCTGGGGGATTTATCATAGGGTCGTGGAAATCTTCTAACTCTAACAATAGCAAAATTAGATTGCGTGTTAGCTCTTCGTGCTGAGTGCACAGAACATAGGAACTACTGCTCAGAGCGATAAGATGACGTGAAGACATTCCTTTTGCTAGCTTGAGAAACTCGATAACTTATGGGATTATAATTGACTCAGATCAGCCAGGTGACAAAGGCATTGGCCTAGTAACCCAATTGCCAAATGCAAACCTTGTTTCGAATTTTGACGAGCTCGGTTACAGTAACTAGCTTGCCCTTTCCTTGATTGTACATGGAGTCTCGCACTTTCGTTTCCATGTAGCCATCGATCAACGAGTAGTCTCCACTGCTTCGAGCATATCGAAAATAATTTCGTTATCAGCGGATAATAATATAAACCTGAAAATCCTTATTATTCATTGTAAACGCTTTCTGATTTTGAACCTACCTATTCTCGTTACAATCTTTGAATGGTATTTGGTAAACCACTTTAGAAAGGGTTAGCTTTGTTATTCAGACAACATTACCTGTTCAATCTAGCATTTTCGACCACAAGGTTTTATGTCAAATAGTTTACTCAAGTTCGTTTGGATAACAAAGGTTGAAAAGGGTATACAAATGTTTTATTCATAGAATACTTGATGTGTATAAAAAACGATATTGCACACTGTTTTGTCTACATGAGATGGAGCAATCAAGACAGACTCTGACATTGCAATACTGAAAACGAATACTGAAAGGAAGAAACGGTGCTGGAAGAACAGTAATTACCGCCTGATAATCTTGTTTTGAGCAGAGAGAGAAAACATCGTTGCGACTACTTAATTAGCAGACGTATAGCATTTCAGTTACTTCAGGAATCTCGAAAAACTCACCTGAACCAAGGTAATAGCTCTCCACCACCATGCATGTCGACCAGCTTGTAGAGCTTCATATCTTCTCGTAGCCGCCCCATGCTAAGCGCATTTTCTCTTTCTGTTGACTGCGACGACCCCATGGTTGATAGCTTTCCTATCGATAAATGCATGCAATGTGGGAAAAAGTAAAAGCTTTGACAAGTAACATCCGAAGAAAAGCAAAAAAATTTTTTCCAAGTAATTCTTCGTGTTCTTGTTCAGCAAACTCGAGGTGTTATTTCATTCTTTATTCACCAACAAGCTGATGCTTCGGCAGATTTCGCCTTCCTCAGAGCCTGGGAAGGTTAAGTTGACAGCAATCTATTCGGTGAAACACCTCTATAACCAAACAGAGAAAACGCTAAGCCAAGATTTCAATCACATCGAACACAGAGTTTTTGCACACTCACCGCTTTCTATGAGGCTTCCACTGGGTATGTCGCGCGGAGACCAACACGCAGAATTCACATGGAAGCGTAACGTGCCATCCCAACTGGATAACAGGCTTATACACTGCCCAATATCATACGTGATAATAAGGCATTCTTCTTTGGGCTTCATTTCCGGATTTCTGGAATTAATCCAGAACGCCTCGAGAGTTTTGCGCGCTTGCGTTCTCGATTCTTGTGCAAGGATCGTAACCCCAACTTGAAAATCTTCTCCGTTATGTCTCTGGGTCTTATGCGTGCCTAGTGAAGTATTTGGTTTATGTTTACCGACTAGGTGTCCTTTTATGCGGGCACAGAGTGGTCTACCCGTTTTGCCTATGTATTCGTCTCCGCACGCCTTACAGGAGATCGAGTGAACGGTATCCGAACTCATGCAATCACCGTCTCTACCATTAAGGCAAATTATGCAATTTTGCGTTGCACATAGACGGCCATATAGGCGGCCACGAACTAGCTGGCGCCTAAGGGCACTCGGTGGCATTTCAACTACGTTTACCGAATTCTCTAGACCCGCCGTTCTTACGCGGCAACTTATAGATGCATACCTTTTTTATCGCTAGAGTTGTCGTGTGGGGACCTAGGATTTTCCCTACACCGCCGCCGAGCTACAGTTTCGCTGCTACTAGAAATAGCTATTTGCCGTGCCAAGTTCCGGGACTCCTCTAACTGCTCTCTTCCCGTGTACACGTTGGTTGCTGTTCGAAACATGTTTCTTGCAAGCGCCCTTTTCGTGTGAGAGAAATGAGAAGAGAGGTAATATACCAAGATGTTTTTACTATGATTTTGATTTACTATGATATGTTTTTACTATGATTACGAAAATGATTTTGCTACTTGGCTTTCGGTACCACTTCGTAATGTAGCCATTTTCTGACAGGTTAATTTAGTCGTTCAGGAATGGAAGCCAGTTCTCTTTCGGTTTCTCTCGGCAGAACTTGACATAATATTTAACCAGTTGTTGAAACACATTCCAGCCCATCTTACGAGCACCCAAATTTTTCTGGGTCGTCCACGTACTGCACAGCCCAGCAGCGCGTACGTGATGGAGTCCTACGACGTTACTGCCCTTTATACAAACGTGTCGAATGATTCCGCAATGCAAGCCATATTCGAACTCCTTATACAACACGAAGGAGAAATAAACATGTATGGCTACAAGATAGAGCACTTGATGGCAATCTTAAAAGAACGCTTGAGCTGCTCAGTCTTCAGATGGTCCGGAAAGTACTACGCTCAAATAAGAGGGTTGGCAATGGGACAACGACTGGCTCCAATGCTTGCCATTGCATTTATGTCTAAAGTGGAAGCACCGGTTACTGATCTGGCGCCGCTACTCTACTGTAGGTATGTAGACGACTGCTTTGTCCTTTGCTCAACACAAGAGGAAATGGACAAATGCTTCGAATTGTTAAACGCACAGTCAGAGTATATCAAGTTCACCCGAGACAAACCGAAAGAAAAATGGCTTCTATTCCTGAACGTCCAAATTCACCTGTCAGAAAATGACTACATTACGAAGTGGTGCCTAAAGCCAAGTAATAAAGACATCTTGGTACATTACCTCTCCTCTCACTCCTCTCACACGAGAAGGACGCTTGTAAGAAACATGTTTCGAACAGCAACCAGCGTGTACAAGAGAAGAGAGCAGAGAGAGGAGTCCCGGAACTAGGCGCGGTAAATAGCCATTTCTAATGGCTACGAAACTGTAGCTCGGCAGAGGTGTATGAAAAATCCTATGCCCCCAAAGTAAAAAACCCTAACCCTAATAAATAACCCTAGCGATGAAAAGGTCCCATTTACCCTACCCTTTATCTCAAATAATGTATGTACAACTATAAAACGCTGCTCAAGAAAGGTGGGTCTAGAGAATTCAGTAAACGTAGTTGAAATGCCACCGAGTGCCCTTGGACGCCAGCTAGCTCGTAGTCGCCTATATAACCGTCTATGTGAGACGCAAAATTGCATAATCTGCCCTAATGGTAGAGACGGTGATTGCATGAGTTCTGGTATAGTTTATCTGATCTCCTGTAAGACGTGCGGAGACGAATACATTGGCAAAACGGGTAGACCACTCTGTGCCCGCATAAAAGGACACCTAGTCGGCAAACACAACCTAAATTCTCCGCTAGGCACGCATATGACCCAGAGACATAACGGGGAGGACTTTGAAGTACGTGTCACGATCCTCGCGCAGGAATTAAGAACACGCGGGCAAAACTCTCGAGGCGTTCTGGATTAATTCCAGAAATCCAAAAATGAACCACAGGGAAGAATGCCTCATTATCACGTGTGATATTGGGAAGTGTATAAGCCTGTTATTCACATGGGATGGCACATTACGCTTCCATGTGAAATCTGTGCGGTTGGTGTCCACGCGACATATTCAGTGGAAGACTCATAGAAAGCGGTGAGTGTGCAAAGAAACTATTCTGTGTTTAATGTGGTTGAAATCTTGGCTTAGCGTTTTCTCTGTTTGGTTACGGAGCTGTTTGACCGAATGCATTGCTGTTAACCTGACTTTTCAGGCTCCGAGGAAGGCGAAATCCGCCGAAATGTCGCCCTACTCGTGAATAAAGAATAAAATAACACCTCGCGTTTGTTCACAAGAATACGAAAAATTGTTTGGTCAATGCCGAGGTTAATAGAAAGTCGGTCGAAGAAAGTCGACTCATCGCAATACAACATAGAGATATGTTTTTTCAACGTCTATTGTCCGGTATGGACAAATAACAGCGGAATTTTGTAATGAAGTTAAAAGCAAAATCTCAAACGCGGAACAGCTGAGCATGCAAGAAAAATTGTTGAGATCGCAATAGAATTTGAAAGCTACATTTAAGAACATTGTATTGTTTTGAATCTGGCTGGCTCAACGCGTGCACACATAAATCACAGGTACCATAGAAAGCGTTCTTGTTCAGAATCCTTCACTGCAAATCGTTGAATTGCCGTAATTTTCGTGGTAATTCATAGGTATTCCGTACGCCATAATGGCACAGACGAGCTGTTGTCGAAGTTCAGAGCAGCTGATCAGTCGGTGTAAAAAGCATCTATGTTTGAGAACACAACGTCCGAATCGAAACCAGAGCACATATCTTTCTTAGCTGCCACTGCATTCCAGGTCAACAAGAATTGACCGATAACCCACACATTTTGATCAAGACTTTCCCATTGTGCTCAGACAGGTCGAACAGGAGTTGAGAAATGAAGTATGCATATAACCATTTTGTTAGATTGTTAGGCTACAACGAGATTATTCTAAAAGTTTAACTGAGCTAACAATTTGGCGCTTTCACCGTGATTAGAACTGGAATAATCCGAGTCGATAGTCCACGACCGTAAGACCTGAGCAATGTGAATCCTCGTAGTGGCATCGAGTCTAATCTTATGGAGTGCGGAACACCGCTAGCGTCTTCCTATTCGTCTGGATCCTTCCATAGAGTGCGGTTGTTGGTGTACTGTCACTCATTATACGAATATATACATATAAATATGCTAAAAAATAATTTGTGGAATATCCACCCTAACTAAATCAAATGCCGATTTGTGTTCACCAGGTCATTACCGTTGACGGATGATTGTTGACAGCACTGTTAGGATAAAAGGAGCTGGATAAAAGAAAGGCAAAGCAAAGGCACTGGTAGTGCAGTAGGTAACACGTGAACACCCGGAAATGTTAATCGCGCGTTGGAATCTGGCTTGAGGTTCCGACTTTTGCAAATATCTCAGAATCGTAGTGATCGTATTGTACAAATAATTCTTTCTCAGTGGTAGAGGTGTGAAATGATTTTTTCTATATGACAATGAATTATTTTCCCACTCTTTATGCTCTTTTTTACACCCATCGCAGAAAAAACTAGCACATTAGAGAAGGTTTAAATAAGGTGTATAAATGCTGATGTTCAAAAAATGAGAAGTGGCGCAAAATGATACTAAACAGTCACGAAGTCAGCTATCGATTTTCACCGTCATCATTCATACTTATTTCGTGTTTATATAGTAAGAGTAAATTAAAGTGACTTCAATTTAAAAGTGTCCAGTATGCAGTACATATATAAAAGCCATATATAAAAGATAAAGCTGTCAGCGTTGATCAATCCCTGAGGTATACGTCGTGCATTTGACTTCTTTAAGTAGCGTTGGAGGTGATTGAATGCTTATCTGGCCTTTACAAAGGCTCGCGGTGGCCCATTGAGTCAGTGCTGCTATAGAAGCCAGATACCTATTTACCGACTCTGGAGGGATGAAAAGCTTGGTATGCGTTGGGCATGGGGATCGGACCCTTGTGTATTGCAAGGCACCTCCAATCACTACTCCACACGCGCCCTAATACATTACATATATGCAAATATAAGTATATATCCACCCAAAACACTACTCTGGAATAAATGTAGCATTTGTAATTATATTTTTGTCCACGCGTTTTAGCGAGGACCATTTTTCGAGTGATGTAAAATTTTATGTGGTTCAAAGGTAGTAGGCACTTCCGCTATGTATAGTTCAGTTTTAGTGCAAATTGCATCTTTGACAAAACTTACAGACTGGAAATTGAGGTGTCATGGCAAAAATTTTGATAAATTAACTTTTACGAAGTTAAACGCGGTTACAGTGCAGTTAAAACAGCTTGAATAATCCGACGTTGAAGATGAGGAGGGTCGTGGTCGTCCTGTGCTATTAAAAATAACGAACTGAAGGTGTGGCCGAAGCAAATACCACTACCTCGCGAAAACTTATAGAAAAACTCTGTATAAGCATCTCAATTATTTTGAAGCATCTAAGTAAAATTATTAAGACGAAGATATTTGAGAAATGCATGCCGTGCAAAGTGGATGATACTTTTCCACGATATCGCGCCGCCACACGTCCAAGAAGCGACGCTGAATAAGGTTGGTCGAACTGAGCTACGAAATTCTGCCTCAGACATCATCCTTGGCGGACGTCCACTCCTCACCCACTGCTACTTCTTCAATTATCTCTCTACAGCTTCCTACCCAAAAATGCTTTAAAAAACAGTCAGAGAGCTAAACTGCCCTAAAAGACTTCGTAGTCTTAGAACACCAGAGCTTTGCGTAGCCTAAATAAATGAAGTTGCTTTGAATTGTATGGATTCTAATGGTTCATTCATATGTTGATTGAATCCTCCATTCTGAGCTGTTATATTACAGTTTGAAGGTGCATCTCAATTTCTGAACAAACTTTATATATATGTATACATATGCATCTACATATATATTATACATATAAGTGGCGCGTGTGGAGAAGTCGTCGGAGGCGCCCTGCAACATATACGTGGAACCGATCTCAGCGCCCATGATACACCAAGACTTCCATTTTCCCGGAGTCAGAAAATTGGTACCAGACTTGTCTGGGAAGGTAGCAGCACCGGCTTCATACATCGGTAGGTCATCGCGAGTCATTGTAAAGGCCAGATATGCAATCAATCACCTCCAAACGATGATCAATGAACTCTAATGCACGGTGCATCCCTCAAGGATTGATCAACGCCGACAGCTTGGTCTTTTTATCCTTAATGTATATATATATATATATATATATATATATATACATAAACATAAAGGGTATATGTATATGTATGTAAAGGATAAATGAAGGACAAAGCTCTCGGCGGTGATCAATTCCTGACGTATACGTCATGCATTCGACTTCATTGAGCATCGTTAGAAGGTGATTGAATGCTTATTTGCTCTGTAAAGTAAGTTACTCGTAGTGGTCTACCGATGTATCGAGTCAGTGCTGCCATCCTCCCAGACAAGAGTGGTAGCAATTTTGAAGGGTCGGTTTGTTTAGTGGTTGGTGATGCAATCTATTAAGAAGCAACGTCTATCGAGCCTCTCTCGAACGCCCTCTTCATTCACTTAGGAACTGCTTAGCTTAGCTATCTCCAACATTGCACAGACATCGTATGACATTCATATAGAACAATAAATCCTCAAGCAACAACCGAAACAGCACGCGGAATGTTCGAAAATTTTGAGGAGAATGAGTGGGAGGAAAACGAATCAAATTCAAGAGGTGCTGCGATCCGTAGATTAGACGTATGACAGATTGTGGGAAATAAAAAATAAGACTACACGTACATGCAAAAATATATATATGTATATGCGTTTTTAATAGTATACCAATGGTCTGCTATGTTAAAACCACCCGCTGATATCCAGAGCTGGTGAATCGTAGATCTGGACCTTGGGAACGAATGCCGCAACAAAGGAAACTGTTAACGAGAAATTTTGACCTTACAAATGAATTAAGTGTTGTTACTAAAAGCTGATTTTTTTTCATTATAGATGTAAGCGATTATCCCAATTGCTTTTCTTGATAAGGAATCCGATAGGAATAATGCGCAATAAGGTTAGCAATAGCAAAATAAGCTTGTATATAGCTTTGAAGAGCTGTTTCAGGATTCACGAAGATTTTTGACACGACGAGTTACGAAACAGATTTCATGAATGGAAGAAGTAATTTACAACTTTGGATCGAACTCCTGACGGTCGAGTGAAAGGTTTTAAAGGATATAAACTACAGAATCGATTTAGAAGAGAAATGCAATTCAACACGCGCTGATAACATTTATAAGGAAAAATTGGACTCGGGTTGCCAAGGTGCCGCCCATTGCGTAGTGGAGTCGATTGGAATACCGCAAGTAAATTATGAGAACGGAGAAATTTCATATTGTCTTACTGTGTCGTGTTCACTTTTCACTCATTAATGGGAAATAATACTGGAAATACATAAAGCTTATACCGTTTTCTGTACCAGTTAGTACGATTTTACGACTTGTCATACCCAAGCCAATGTTAAACCATTGGACTGACCCACAACGGTGACCAGGGAAGAGTTCTGGAAAAAATTGTAAAGATGTATAATTTCTTGGAGAGCAAACATCGAAAAACGGAAAATGAAAGTAAATGTGTTCTTCTGTATTGAGCAACTCTTTTATTATTAAGGCACGAACGAATAAGCAATGACATATGACACATGTTCATTTAACTTCTCATTTATACCACGAATTTGGAGTTATGAAGTCTTTTCTTCATCTTAGTTTCGAAAATAAAACAACTCTAACTTGGGGAATCAAAATTTACATGGCGATTAGCACCGAAACCTGAAAGATGCACTGATCTGCATATCACATCGTACATTGTGAAAGTAGTGCTAGCAGCCTGGGGTTTAGACGGGCACGTGAGTAGTCGCCTCCATTTCTGGGCTTCTGGAATGGCACAGAAGGATATTTTTCACAGCGGTATTAGAAAATAACTTAGTTTCCCTCTTATGGGAGTTTGGATCTCCATTTGATCTTCTCTTCTTCACATGCGTAAAGCGTAAAGATAAAGTCTTTTGCATTGATTAACCTTTAGGGGATAACTCTACTTGCATTAGACTTCATGAAGCATCATAGAGATAACTGCAGACATATTAGTCCTATTAAATGATTTCAAGTGGCCGACAGCTGTGTCAAGTCAGTGCTCCTATCCTTCTGGACAAATGTGGTAAAAATGTGCTAGCTCAGAAGAGATAGAAGGCATGTTTAGAACAGGGAGCACCATAGAACCAAAAACCATGTATTGGTTTTTCTTCGTATTGGAGGAAACCTCTAACCACTGCGCTACATGCGCATTTCTTCTTACATATTGTATGCAGTTAAAAACACAAAGAAATTTCTAATTTACATGGTAACAACTTTATTGTTATTCCATTTCTTGATTTTTTATGAAAGTTATAATATAAGTTCAAGTAAATAGGTAAATTAGTGGTCCCCGTTCGAAGGAAATGCAGTACAACTTGATTTCAAATTTCTAATTTTTGAACGTAATAATACAAATGGAGAACAAATCGCTTAGGAAAGACAAAAGAACTCGACAAGTGTGTGCCGCACGATTTGAACGATATTTTTAAAAAGTTGCCATTTTGAAGTGTCGGCTGCTCTTATTCTGCGCAACAAAACGACCCTTTTCTTGAGCGAATTGTGACGCCAGACGAGAAATGGATTCTGTACAACACCTGGCGACGTTCAGCTTAATGGTAATGGATTGCGATCAGCCTCCACAGCACTTCCCAATCGAAATTGCCCCCAAAAAAATTATGGTGACTGTTTGCTGGTTTGGAGCCGGTGTAATTCATTACAGCCTTTCGAGTCCGGGTGAAACGATCGCGGAAGAGAAGTATTCCAACAAATCGGCAAAGTACACGGTAAACTCCAACACCAACGCCCGTTTTGGTCAACAGAAAAGGACCAATCCTTCTCCACGACAACGGCCGGCCTCACGTTGCGTGACCACTGCTGCAAAAGTTGAACGAGTTCGGCTACGAAAATTTGCCTCATTCGCCATACTGACCAGACCTCTCGCCTACCGAATATCACTTCTTCAAGCACCCTAATAACTTCCTTCGTGAGAAATGCTTCACCAACCACGGCGATAGAAAAAATGCCTTCAGCGAATTCATAGCTTCCAGAACTTCAGGATTTTATGCAGCCGGAAAAAATAAACTTGTTTCTCGTTGGCAAAAACGTGTGAATTTAAGTGGTTTTTGTTTTCATAAATAAAGTTTTGTTTCAAGCAAGTTATGAGATTTTAAATAATATAGTTAAAGACGATCATTTACTTCTGAACAACCTAATAGTTAGTGGGGCAACAGTCGCGCTGGTTTATTGATAAGCGTTCATGTGGCAGCAACAGGTATTTGTTACGGTTAAGGTTTCAGCAGCTTTGCCCTCTTCAGAGGTGCAGTGAGTCGAATCGAGAGTTCTCCACTTCTAGAGCTCCAGAATTTTAGGTAAAATTGTTTCTTGTTGAAAACAATGCGCTGATTCTAATTGTGCTTGTTTCGAGTAATAAGAATTAGTGCGAAAACAGTTGTGGTTACTTTAAGTTTGCATTGGAAATTTCATACGTTACCACCTATTACAAGTAGTAGCAGACAGAAGAAAATGGCAGAATCAGAAGAGAAAAAAAGCAGTGTGAAAAATGTCGTCGAGACTTATGTGATCTACTTTCGATATGCTCAATCTCGTGTAGGGAATGCGGTGAGGAATGTATTGGGGAGACGAGCAGACCACTTTGTGTCCGCATAAAGGAGCGTCTGGATGGAAAAGTCAAAATTCGGCAAAGCACTCTTCCATGTACACACAGGGCACAGAAGCACAATGGCGACGATTTCGAAGTGACTGGTCCGATCCTAACGCAGGCATCAACACCATAAACACGCAAGATTCTTGAGATGTTTTGGATTAATTTCAAAAACCCAAAGATCAACCGAAAAGACGAATGCCTCACTATCACACGTGACTTGGTGCCTTATTCCAAAATGATATTTTGACCATTGGATGGGTGGCGCTCGCCTTCAAAGTGAACGATACGCGGGCAGTCCAACTCGTAACAGCACGGTGAGTGGCCTTTTTGATCAATATGACGTTTTTATTTATTTATGTGATCTTATAAACTGATCTTCTTAAGCTGACGCGAGGTTAGCACAGATCTTCGTTGTTGTTGTCGTTGTTTTTGATGTTATTGAACGATGGCTGACGTCTCGGCGATTTCGCCTTCCTCACAGCCTGGACGTATTTTATGTTAGAATACTTTTTATTATTCGGTGGAAAAGAAGGTTAAAGTGTTAATAAAGATCAAACTTTCAAATAGACGCCATATTGAACAGAAAGGCCACTCACCGTGATGTTACGTGCGGGACTGGCCCACACGTAGTTCACATGGAGTCGCGAGCAAGACACGCCTCGGGGTCAAAATATCATTTTGAAAAAGGGCGCCAGGTCACGCGTGATAGTGAGGCATTCGTCCTTCCGGTTCATCTTTGGATTTTTGAAATTTATCCAAAACGCCTCAAGAGTCTTGTGCGTTGTTATTTTTGATTCCTGCGCTAAGATCCGCACATTCACTTCAAAATCATCGCCGTTGTGCTTTTATGCCCTATGCGTACCTAGAGGGGTGTTTGAAGGGATTTTAGCTTTCCCATCTAGATGTTCTTTTATGCGGACACAAAGTGGTCTACCCGTTTCCCCGATATATTCCACGCCGCATGCATTGCATGAGATCAAGTATATTATACCTAAACTCATGCAATCCCCGTCTCTCCCGTTGGGACAGATCATACAGTTTTCTGAGCTGCACAATCGCTCATAGAGACGGTTTCGAACTAACTGGCGGCGTAGGGTATTGGGTGGGATGTCAATAATCGTTACATAATTTTCAAGCCCACTTTTTCTTAAGCTCTTTTTAATGGCGTGGCTTACTTTATTTGATATGAAGGGCAGCTTAA